>PVIC010002307.1:0-78994 GCA_004025085.1 Thryonomys swinderianus | reverse complement strand
TGCGGTGTTGATTGTTGGTGGGCGTGTCTCCACGCCCAGCATTATATGTGGTTACCGGGGATTGAACTCAGGTCCTTGCGCTTGCGAGGCAGGCGCCGGAACTACTGAGCTAACCCTCCGGCCCAAGGAGTGGCAATTTTAGCCCATCCTCCACTCCCAGCAAATCATTCCTGGACAACGGAAGGACTGTGTCTGGAGGTTTTCAGGTCTCCTCTAAGGTAGGGGCAGCGGCCAGCACTCACTATGGACTCAGCCGCTGGTCAAGCCGGCCAGATGACCTCATTCTTTGCCCACCAGTGCCAAACTCTCTTTGGGAAGAGTCACCCCTTTAGGAATGGGCTTCCGTAGAAGTTTGTGAGAGGTTCGAACACTGCGTGGTGCATGGACAGTGCTCAGCACCTTTAGCTCTTTGGACTGGAAGTGACTTCAGGCTCATTTTCCAGTCCTTTATCCTAAGAGTTCGGTCCATCTTCCTCAAAGCCAATCAGTTGTTGGAGCTGCAAAAGAACTTGTCGCTTTCAACAGTGAGTCATCTTTGTAAAACAGATCCTGTCCCCATGTCCTATTGGCAGTTGAAGTGTCCAGTAGAAAAGTTGTAAATTTTAAGAAACATTTAACGCTCAGCTGCACATATAATATGTACATACACTCTTGCATTGCAATGTAGAAAAATATCATAAATAAGGCTGAAATACCCTTTGGATACTTCTCCAGGGAAGTCAATATCAATATTTTAGTGCATGTTCTCCCAGGGGCTTTATGTCTTTAGATAGAAGTCTGTGTACCTTGATATATTCAAGCATTTGTTTTAACATAAATTAAATAATTCCATTTTTTATTGTATCAGTGTGACTTTTCTTTGAAGTTGTGCATAGATATTCTGTATTCTTTTAAAGGGGTCTTTAGTATTTGTTAACGAGGAAGTCACTGTTTTTCCCTATTTCTTTATTGAAAGATACTGATGTCATCTTTTCCCTCCTACTAACAATCACATGTGACATCTTGTGCAAATAAATGTGCCTTTTTCTCAGGGATGCACACAGAGAGATGCAGTTCTTGCTTCTGCTTGCAAACTTCAGTGTTGGAAAATTCACTGGTTCCTGAGATGGTACCTGTTTTCCCTCTTCTCTTCTCACTGGGAATGTCTTCCTAGAATGAGTGGAGAACTTTGACCTCTGTGGCCCTAGACCTGGCTTGGTGCGGCACGAGCCAGTTGGTGCCTTCAGACGTGATAGTTCTTACCAACAGAAGGAGGAGGTGAGGAGTGAAGTAATGGAAAACCAAAAAGCCCTCAGAAGCTTGTATCTCACCAGGAAAATTAATGGCCTGTATTTCTGAATTACAAAAATGAAAGTTCTTGCCGAGAGCTCCTATGTCTGTTTCCTAGTCTTTCATAGCCCTGGCTCATGAAGGATGAGCCTGAAGCACAGAAACTCACCTGTGTTGTTAGCTCGCAGTACAGGAGAACTGAGAAGCAATCCTTTGCAGTCATTGAATTTTAAAGATGGAGACATTTTGGAGAGTATCTGACCTTGGATAAACAACTTTACTATTGATTTGTCTGTTTCAAGTCTTCTATTAGAATGGGCAAAGACCACTGCTCTGCTAGGTTATTGAGATGGCTGAAGGAATAAACTGAGATCAGAAAGGTGAAATCTGAAGAGCCAGTTTAAGCGGCAGGTTGGCACAGTGTTTAAAAACACACCCTGTGAATAGTTCATTTTTGAACTGCTCAGGCTGATGTGTGAAGGGTCAGTGAACAATTCCAGCTCTTGGCAGAAGGGGACAGTCTTGTACTTTCTCTGTGTTGCAACCAGATGAGAGGATGGGATAGCTTTGTCTTCACTGTTCAACTTAGTTCTTATGTCATTGTGTGGTTGGTGGGTTACACCGTGTCCATTTTTTTGGGATAGGCCATTTCATGCCTCCCCAGAATGTGACAGGTCCTGATCCAGGTTGATTTTACTCATGTTTTGTCCAGGACTGAAAGCTGCTGACCACATGACTTAAGTGGCATCGAAAAGTCCAGCACAATGGACAACCATCATGTTGTGCAAACAGCACTAGAGACCTAAGTCCCGGCTGATTTTCCACGATCTATCATGGAGGTGTGGTGGATGGCAATGGCGGTGGCATTCTCTATAGTACCCTTTAACCTAGAATAGCCACCTGTCTTTTATGAGGATAATGGTAGAAAAGAACAGATGAGATATTTTGTATCCTGAAGCTTCTCCCCAATATCTTCTTACAAATAGGTTCAGGTCACTCATTTTCAACCCGTCTATCACGGAAGGGAAGGGCACATGTCACTGATTTTCCTCATTCCTGGTGATATCCACTTTGTTTGATTAAGATAATACTGTAAGTTTCTCCACTGTGACATTACTGTCTTTCCTTTTATAATGAATAATTATAAAGCTGAAAATATTTTATTATGCATAATATTTCTATTACCCCACACTTTAACCCAGTAATTTTGTCATACACTGATAATTCTTTTCTGAATCAGTTGTTATTGTAATGGTTGTCAAGTAACTATTTTCTATCTATCTCATTCTTTTCATACTTGCTAGCAGTCTGTTATAAGGAACAGACTTCTCTTCTTCTACATTTATTTACTTAGAACTCCTCACCACAATGGCTCAGACCCTTGAGCGTGTGTGATAGGAGCTAGTGATTAAGTGTTAAAATTGTGCTTTGTGGTTTGCAAAGGATGTTCACATAAAATTTTTTCAATTGGGCTGCCTAGCTCAATTATGTTGAAGTTGAAATTAATGGAGTCCTATTACAAATGAGGCATCTAAGGCTCAAAAATTTCTCTTTGTAGTCCCTTGTGTGATACTGTATGTTCAGGTGAGATTGGGTGCACTCAGGGTGGTATGGGTGTAGACCACACACTGTATGTTCAGGACTTTGTGAGCTCTCTCAGAACATGGCAAGTGTATTAGTTGGATTTAGATGGTCTGGACACACAGCCAAGTAGGTATTAAACAGTAGTTTGTATGTGAGTGAATGAATGAATGAATGAATGAATGAATGAATGAATAAGTAAATAAATACATGAATAGAAAACTTTCTTGTGCCCAAAATCTCTTCCTTACCTTCTTATAGATTCATGAAGCTTCTTTCTGTTTTAGGAAAGCCTAATGCTGGAACTTTCTTTGGCAAAGGCACTAAGTACTTACGCACTAAAATCTAGAGCTTTGCTGAAGAGGATGGGGATGAGAAATCATCAGATAAACCTGGGTTTTTGTGTACTCAAGGTGGGGAGATGGGGTCTGGCTATGTTGATCTAGGGAAAAGGACTCAGAGAATAGAACTTCCCAAGCAAGGTCTTCCCAAGCTCGTTGCGGAGAACAGCCAGGACACTTGTCATCTCCTCTTCTAACCAGTATATAAGTGCTCTTAAGGAGACCAGGAGGAAGTTTCCACCAGCTTCCAGTGGAACTCACTTGGGGCTTGGCAATTTCATGTTTTCTGCTTGAGCTCATGTGAGGGTAGCAATCCCCATCTCTGTTGTTCAAGCTGTCAACCGCAAATGCAGCTTAATGTGGGCCATTACTACAAGCATAACACTGGGTTTCGTAAGCACAACCCTTAGTTTTCTACTGTAAATTTTTACTTTAGCATAACAGTAGCTGGATGAGTGTCTTGGTTCTTTTCCCTGAGGGATACAAGAAGCAATCTTTGTGTTTACCCACTTGGTACAATGAAGCAAGATGTGTACATGTGTGTAAAAGTGTCAAGGTGGGATTTTCGCTCATATAATGCTCCAAAAGGATTTTTGTATGGGAGCGTCACAGAGGGTATAATCCACCCATACCACTGTAGGATTTGTTTAAAACAAGTTTTCTGTTGATTTTTCTGGTAAAACTAGCCCAATTCAGTATAGTGGCATATGAAAAACCAGATTTGCAAATCTTGGAGGAGGTCAAAAGTGAGTCTCCAGATCACTCATGCATGGATAATGAAGATGATCCATTATATTAAAAAACACATTTTCATAAGACAAGACTGGTGTGGGTGAATGACGATGATGATATTGATTATGATGATGACTAATATTGGGCATTTGAGCCAAAGTTCCTATGGAACGAGAATTGACTGGTACAAACACAGGAGATACAGACCTCTGCGATTCAGATGATGAAGAAAACACTAATGTGAGTTTATATTTGACTAGTTGGAATGTTGCAAAATGGTCACACAGCCAAATGGGATGATAAGATGTTAGAATAATGTCCAAAAATATAGTGAGAATCTTGTCAGGTATTATATCCTGGATTTTGCAAGGGAATGAATTTACTACAGGATGTATAATTTATAATTTTATAATCATTACCCAAAAGTCAAATACAGAGGAGTGCAAGAGATAACTCATACCCTACAGACCCAAAGAATCCAGCCAAGTACCTGGATCGCACAGCAATATCCCACACAAGTCTAGCTGAAGACTTGGCGTCCAAGACAAAGTTCTCTATGTATCTAGCCAGTGGCCTAGAGCTCATGGCAGTGTCTGTATGGAGGTTCTGCACCAGGAAGGCCCAAAGGCCAGAGGCGAAAGCCAGAAAACCTGCACTGGTTGGGTAAAGGATTTGTGGGACTAGATTGAGGGATCTACACTGCAGCCAGAAAGTGATGCCTATGATTAATATCAGAGCTACCCTGACAAGAACAACAGCCATTGCCGTGACAAGGAAGGCCTGACCTCCTCCTCTGATGAGAACAGCTGAGTTCCTATCAGGAGAACCATACACGGCAAGTTTCTCCTAGAAAATCAGCAGTCCGTGATCTTCTAAAGAGTAATGCGGATTTGACACATCTGTGTTTCTGTGACTTTATGACAAAACAGTGTCATTTTTGTGGCTGTGTAAGAAGAAAAATAGTTCAAAATAATTTTAAGATTTAATCAGGAAACTAGCTCTTAGGTATCATGGAGGCTTAGCCACCAGGTATGTGAGGTTTTGGTTTGGGGGCCCATAGAGTACTGGGAGTGGCTCATTGCGATTAAAGATCTTCCCTTTGACTAAGATTCAGCTTTCTACATTTTATGTAGAGGATATTAGTCAGATGAGATATTGACTGCGTTAGGGCAACAAAAAGAGAAAGCACCCAGAAATAAATAATTATGCATGGATGAAGGTGGGCTGAAATGGGTCCCATCTTGCTGGGTGTGTGGCAACAGCAGCTATTTAGCTCTAGCCTTGTTGGACTGCAGAGACAGCATTGCCGGATAGTCATAGTTTTTATTTTTATGTTTTTCCAAATCAGCAATTATTCAATTCCCTTGAAAATTTTGGATGTACTACTGCTGAGAGGTCATTCTCACAGTCTTAATTTTTGGAAATATAGCAGCAGTGTATGGAGTAGCAGGAGCCCAAGGACACTAGAGAAACATTATTGCAGTTACCAGCGAACAAGATAGATGTTTGCTCCATTCAGTGGGAAAGGTTCTCATCAGGGTATCTTGAAGGTTGAACTAAAGACCTAAGTAGAAAAATGTGTTTTCCTCTTTGTATACATATGCATAGAAGAACGTACTGCAATGTTAACACACAGTTGCTTGTGTGAGGAGCATACTCCCTTTCCTGAGCAGGAAATATAAATGCAATACTTTTCAAACTTTATTGTAAATAACAACCACTTTTACTTGATGGAAATACAGTGGAATCAAGAAATGCCATTCAAAAATATACGTATCTTCACGTGATTCTGAAGCAGTCATGAACCAGTGATTACGTTAAAGGAAGATCTTGTCTAATCTTCATATCACAAGATATGTATATGTTTGAGATTATATGTTATAGGGTTGACCTTACAATGCGCTATTAGAATTTTAAGTGTTTCTACGTATGTGTGTCTATGAATAATTTATGAACATTTAATTTGATGATATAATTATAATATATTCACATAAGTGGAATCATATTACATATTTATGGCAGCTTTTTTTCCTCTTTAATTGGCTAAGCCAGGTTTTTTAGGTCACAATACCATCAACTGACCTTTGCTTTGTGACCAGTTTTTTTTGAGACAGGGTCTCGCGTTGTAGTTCAGGTTGGCCTTGAGCTCACTATGGTGCCCAGGCAAGCCACCGCGAACTCAGCGATCCTCCAGCCTCTGCCTCCCGAGTGCTGGGATTACAGGTGTGAGCCACCACGCCTGGCATTGTGGTATACGGTGTTGATTGTTGGTGGGCGTGAGTCTCCACGCCCAGCATTATATGTGGTTACTGGGGATCGAACTCAGGACCTTGAGCTTGTGAGGCAGGCACCGGAACCACTGAGCTAACCTTTTGGCCCAATGTGACCAGTATTTTTATCATTGATAGCAGAACTGCAAAAAAGAAACCCTTAAACATCTCTTTACATACTTGGGACTTTATTTGTAGATAGCTGTATTTTATAGAAGAAGTACTTTCTTTCATGGAAGACATCCTCATTTGTAAATGTTTGCAGCTATGCGAATTCTTTTAAAATGCCACACAGTTCAAACACAACATGCCAGCTAGGGGGCCCACAGGTGGATGTCAGAGTTGACTGGACTCTTAAATGACTTTCTTCGTGTTTCTTGCTCCAAAATCTGAAGGTCAGCGATTCTTACTGGTCCAGTTTCCTTGCTTTATCCCCACCCTCGGGCCTAGCTAGGATTTGCTGGAGCATGGGGTGGTTTGCCTCGGAGTCTGTTTTTCACTGTCTCTCTTCCCTGGTTTCAGGCCTTCAGAGCCATTAACTCCCTCCCTCTGCCAGGAGTTGATAGCCCTGGACGGAGGGAACCAAGAGCCTTAGAAGAATTTCCCCGCATGCACTGTGGCACTATTTTAAACAGAGATTGCGTCTCGTAAAACAGCGGGGGTGGCGGGGTCGGACAGCTGGAGCATGGGCTAAAGTCACCAGCGGCCGGAGCAGCACCTGGGCTTTCCTGGCCAGGCAGCCATTTTGGGAATCTCTTGGGTCACAAGACACTTTAAAGAAAAGGGCTGGGGAGCCCCTTAAGAGCCCCTCCTCCTGCAGGAGAAACTCTTAAACTGCCTTCTGAACTCTGATGGGTCAGGAGAGTGATCTGAGTCAAGGGGCCAGAGGCTTGGCTGCTGTCCCCTCCCCCACCCCCAGGCCCAAGGAGGGAGGGGGTCTGGGGGTCACCTGACCTGACCCAGGCGCTCAGAGGCCTCAGCGGGACAGCTGTTAATACTATCAGGGGGACCTGGGCGGGTTTGCTCTCACCCTGAGTGACCGCGGGTGAACGATCCTGTCCTGCCACTCGGGTCGGAGCCACAGTGACTACCCTGTTACTCTCAAAGCCAGGCCCGTACAGCCCGACCCAGTCTCCCCACACCTCACACCCGCTGATCTCTCCGGCTCCCTGGGCTCACCCTGGAGACGCTCCTGCCTCGGCCTGAGCCCTTCCGCCCTGTACCCACGGATCTGCCTTCCTGCTCAGAAGCCCTTTCTTCCCAGAGCCCACTGGTGGCCTGTGCAAGCCGCCCCTTTTCCTGCTGTCTCGGCCGCCCCTCCCTTCGCTTCCCTCTGCCTTTCCGGGTCTCCCGTCCCTGCTTCTAGCCCACTCCGCAGTGCACGCGTCTGTGAGGGTGCCCGTGCCTCCCTCCGGGACACTGTCCGGCGCGCGTCCGTCCGAGACGCTCCTCGCCTCACTGTACACGCGCAGGGTGAAGGACGCTCAGTAAGCGCTAAGTGCTCGCTGAATGAATGTCAGATCCCATTTCCTACTCCCCAAGCTGGCGGAAGCGTTGGCAGGGGGCAGGGAGCCACACGAAAGCACCCGGGAAGCTCCCGCTCGGCCTGCGGGGTGAGCGGCCCACCCACCTTTCCACGGGAAAGTAGCCGCGAGGAAGGAGCTTATGTAACCGAAGTTTTTCTCCTAATCACTTGCACCCTAAAAGGGTGAAGAAACTGACGGGTAGGAAGAGCGTCTCCCGCCCCAGTCTCTCCGGCTTCCTGTTCTAGGAATGATTAGCCGCAGCAGCCAGAGAGAAACCAACGGAAAAGCACGTTTCCTCCAATCTCCCTCTGCACCTTGAGCGTGGACGTTTCTGCAGATTACAGCAGAGCTTATCCAAGGGGGCTGTGCCCGCTGCCAGGCCGCGCTGCCGCCCCCGGCTGCCGGTGATGATGCAAGGCCCGGGCCGGGGCCAGGCCGGGGTATCCGGAGCGGGCCCGCGGGGAGACGCCCGTGAGAAGAGCGAGCTGTTGTCAGGGACCCCGCCCGGGCGCGTCCGGCGCCGGAGCCGCCTCGTGCCGCTCCCCGGCCGGGTCTCTCCTCCTCCGCAGCCCCAGCAGAAACAGAGCGGAGTCCGCCGCGAGGACACAGTGCGGGCGCAGCAGAGAAAGGCGGGCTGCGCGCGGGCGACCTGCGGCCCTGCTGGCCCGGCGCCTGTGTCCCTGTGACCAGAGCACGGCTGGCCCCGGGGCTGCCCAAGGACAGCGGGTGGGGGTGTCCGGTAAAGGAGCCCCTGGCGTCTGTCTGGCCCGGCTGCGGCCGGAGCTGGTGCTGACTGCTGCGCGCAGCGTCTGTTCAGGATCCCCGGCTGCTCAACCGAGGATTCCCGGATCAGGGAGCGGGAGGGGTGATTCCCGACCGTACAGTTTTCTTCTTAAAATTTCAGCTGGGGAATGAGTTAGGTTAAAAGAGACGAACCTGGGGGTCTCAGCCCGTAGTTCATGGAAAGACAGTTCTGCCACTTTAACATTTCTGTTCACTGTTCCTAATTGCCTAATGTTTAAATTGCAGTCCTTTGATTAAACTTCAGCTTCTTAAAAGAATAATTTTATTCTCCAGTTGTAATTCTTTTTGAAGACACACGATGTTTGAAACGTTAAGCTTTTGTGCTGTTTGCTCTCTTTGGTTTTGTTTTTTTTGAGACAGGGTCTCAGTATATAGTTCAGACTGGTCTTGAACTCCTTATGTGACCTCAAACTCATGACCATCTTCCTGTCACAGCCCCCCAAGTTCTGAGAAACAGGCATGTGCTATTACACGTGGCTAGTGGAAGACTTTAAATAATAATGATAATAATAATGATGTCCTTTTCCTGTTCAGCTGCACAGGAAGACCACATCAAGGGTCTAGTTAGGGGTGTATTATTCCAAACATACAAGGTCAAAATAATGGGGTATGAATATAACGAGGGGAAAGAATAAATATGATTCTGAAAGAAAAGGAAAGAGCATGTATATAAGGGGTGGGGGTTGGGGGTGGGTAGGGATGTGGGTAAAAATGAGAATTAACTTGTGTCATATACTGGTACAAATTCCCCAGTGTGGTGTGTGATTGTGAGCTGTATATAAAATGTACCAATAAAGAATTCAATTAAAAAAACAACAGGGTAAACATTCATTAGTACTCAGGTCCGGAGAGAAGATTTGACAGGATTTTGCAAAGCCACACAAATTTGTCTGCCAGTAGACACTTAGTGAACAATGGTTTGTGAGACAGCATCAGAACAATACACACATCTTTCAAGTACAGTTTGATGAGTTGTCAAAAACAAACGTGCCCCCGTACTTAGTGTCTAGATTGACACCCGACCTGGAACCGAAGCTCCAGGGGACCCGTAGCCCGCTTTCCCATCTGTCACTGTTATGTGTTCTAAGTTTTCTTACTTCAGAACCTTATGTAAGTGGAGTCACAGAAGCTATACTCTTTTGTGTGGCTGCTTTTGCTAAGCACTGTGTTTGTGATTTGCAGCCAAGTGGTTGTGTGCAGCACTGATGTGAGTTTTTCCCTTGGCTTATATTGTTTTGTTACAGGGATATATATGTTATTTATCTGTTCTGTTCTTGGGGACATTCAAGTTGCTTCCGGTGTTCTACAATTAAAATTACGGACATTCTGGTTGATTTCTTAAGGACATTCTGACCTTGAGGTTTTAATTCACACTTCCTGCAAATGAGCCTCAGTACCTTTTCTTATTGGTCACCCACCAGATGTCTTTTTCCGGTGTGTCTGTCAATATTTTGCTTACTTTCTCTTAGTGTTCATTTTTTTCTTGTTGACATTGGCCATTGTTTATAAGGTGCCCAGTGAGTCCTTGTTGGGCATTTGAGTAGCAAATATCTTTGGTCACACTGTGAATCACCTCCTCATCCTCTTTCTGGTTTCTTCTGATGTGAAGATTTAAAATTTTGCTGATTTGCACAGGTGGGATAGTCCTTGCATCCTGTGAATGAGGCCAAGTTGATCATGGTGTATGATCTTTGTGGTGTATGTTGAATTGGATTTGCTAGCAGTTTGTTAAGGATTTTTGTATCTATGTTCATCAGGGATTTTCTGTTTATTAGATTATTATTTCCTTGTCAACTTTAGGTCACAGGGTAACGTTGGTTTTATAGAATGAGATTGGAATGGTTTCCTCCTTTCAGTTCTATGAATAGTTAACATGAGAAACACTGGTGTTAGTTTTTCTTTAAAAGTTTTGTAAAATTTAGCAGTGAAACCATATGGTCCTGAGCTTTTCTTTGTGAGGAAACTTCTTATTTGGATTCAATCTTATTACTTGCTACTGGTCTATTCAGGATTTTAAAAAATGTTCTCTTGGTTCAAAGTTGATAGGTCAGATATGTCCAGAAACTTGTCCATTTTGGGGGTAAATTTTCCAATTTGTTACCATACAGCTTTTAAAAATGTTTCCTAATGATCTATTGGGTTTCTATAGTATCAGTTTTAATGTTTTTCTTTCCTCTCTACTTTTCTTGATTTGGGGATCTCTCTCTTTCTCTGTTGCTAGCTAAAGATATATCAATTTTATCTATCTTTTCAAAGAATCTATCCTTAGTTTCATTAATACTTTGTATATTCTCTTAGACTCTTTTGTATACTTATACTTTAATTTTTATTATTTCTTTACTTGTACTAATTTTGGGTTTAGTTTGCTCTTGCTTAAGTCCTTGAAATGTACCATTACCTTGCTTATTTGAAACATTCTTATTGCTTTGATATAGGTATCCATAAGGAAATGACTATCATAACTACAGTGAGATAGTATTTCACCTCAGAATAGTTACTAACAGCAACAACAACAATAACAGCAACAACATAAACAATGACCAGAAGGTGGAAAAGAAGAAACTTTTATACACTGTTGGTGGTAATTTAAAGGAGTACAGATACTATAAAAAACAGTGTGTAGGTTTCCCAAAATATTAAAATAAAGTTACTATGTTATCCAGTTATTCCACTTGTGGGTATATATCCAGGAGAAACAAAATCACCATACTAGATAGCTGCATACTTTTATTTTTTGAAGACATGTCCACAATAGCTAAGTTGTGGATTCATCTAGGTTTTTGTCAAGAAATGAATGGTTAAAGAAAATATGATATGCATACACAATGGAGTATTATTCATCTTTAAAGAAGGAAGTCTTGTCATTTGTACCAAAATGGTGGCTCTGAGGGATACCACGTTCATAAATAAGCCAGACACAGAAAGACTATATTGTATGTTCTCATATGTGGAAAGTAAAAAAACAAAGCAGAACAAAAAAGTCAAGATGAAAGTAAGGTAGGGATTACCGGGAAGAGTGCTGGGTCAGGGACAAGACAGAATGAGGGTAGATGGGTGTGATCAACACACATTATCAATTTATTTTCCCCAATTTTTCAATTTTCCTAGTAATTATTGACTGAATGGACAATACTTTGTATAAAATGGCACAATTTCCAGTTCATCCAGAGTTTTTTTTTGCTTTTGTTTTAACAGCTTTGCTAAATTCATAATGGTCGGGGGTGTTGTGTCATGGAGGAAAGTGATAATTCAGTCACTGCTAGAGATAAAGAAAGGCAAGTTTATTGCACTTCTACACATTTCACCTTGTCTCCATTTGCATTGCCTTTTACCCTTTATTGAACTCTAGATATTTCTTCTCTGGATTCCTAGTCAGTATTTCCTATCTTCAACATTTCAACTGATTGCAATTTTGCCATAGTCATTGGATTAGGATTTGCAAAATGCTCGTATTTGCTTCATTCTTTCTGTTTGAAGCTTTCAATAAATGAACATAGAGGACTAAGATCCAGCAAGAAAAGAACTACTTTGCTTTTCCCTCCAATGAGCCTCCATGTCTAAAGAAAGGAGAATAGAGGAGTGGTATTAGAAGCTAATTAAAGTCCTAATTTATTTTTTCCATACATTCTCTTCATAATTTCGGATTGCCTTTCCAACAAAATATTTCTTATCAGGGATTTTGAGGCAAAAGCTAAATTTAAAAAAATGTTAGAAGAGTAACTTGTCAGTAATAACAAAGTAAAAAAATTCCTAACAGAATGTAAGACTATCTTACAATCTCTCTGAATTACACAGGCCAGTAGAGTTTAGAATTTTTCCTTGTTTTAGTATAATATATTAATTTAAACTTAATTTTTGTAGTTTATTTTTATCTTTATCGGTACCTTGTATATGTACATCATGATCACACTCAATATTGGGAATTTGTACCAGAACATGACATGAGTTAATTCTCATTTTTTCCCGTTCCCCTACCCACCCCACAACCCCCACTCCCTAAATACATAATAAGCCTTGTTTCCCTTTTTTATTACCATCACATTTTTTCTTTACCCCTCATTACTCACCTCTCCACATTTCCCTTTGAATATTTTCTATTTCACAATATCTATCCTATATTCTAGAACTCATTAACATCTTCAGATTCTCATTCCAGAGAACAGAAATGATATTTACACACCTGTGACTTATTTATTTCACTTATGAATATGTCCCAAAGGTATGTCCATTTGAGTATAAATGACTCAAATATATCACTCTTTAAGGCAGAGTAATACTCCATTTTATAGAAAAACCCCATCTTCTTTATCTAGTTTCCAGTTGGGGGGCATTTGGGTTGTTTCCAAGACTGAGCTATTACAAAGTGAGCTGCTGTGAACATGGGTACACATATGTCGCTGTGATATTATTCTAATTCTTTTGTGTATATTTCTAGCAGGGCAAAAGCAGCATCAAATGGGACCTTTAATCCTTGATTTTTAAAGGTATTTCCACACTGACTTCCATAGAAGTTGGACCAGCCTACATTCCCACCAACAGAAGGGTTCCTTTTTCTCCGCATCCTCGCCAGCATTTGTTGGTGGCTAATTTTGAGATAGCAGCCATTCTTTGGGGAGTGAGATGAAATCTTAGTGTTGTTTTCATCTGCACCTCTCAAATGACCAGCGATGTTGAGCATTTCTTCATATGCTTCTTGGCAGCTTTTACTTCTTCCTCTGAAGAGTGTCTGTTCATTTCAGCTGCCCATTTTTGAATTGAGTCTTTAAATTTGGGGGCGCTAGTTTTTTAAGCTCTTTATATATTCTAGATAGTAGACCTTTGAAAGACAGCTGGTAAAGATCCTTTCCCAATTTGCTGGTTGTCTTTTCACTCTGCTGGTGGTTTCCTTTGCTGTGCAGAAGCTTTTTAATAAAAAAAGATCCCATTTGTTCATTTCTTCTGCTAGTTCTTGTGCTATAGAGGTATTGTTCACAAAGTCTTTCCCTAAGCCAATGTCTCCAAGAGTTTTACCTAATCTCTTTTACAGCAGGTTTAGTGTTTCTGTTAATTTAAATTTAATTTAAATACAGCTCTTTTCTCTGGTGAAAGGGGGAGTCACACTACAGGAAGCAAATATAATTTAAAGTAACTCCTTTCTTTCAATAAAACATGCTTCTCTCTTCACGTCTGTGAATGTAAATTTGATGCTATATGTAAATGTGCCTTGTAAACTCTACAGTGCTATGAAATGAAAGCTATTTTATTTAATAATTAACATTAATGCTAATAAAATATTGTCCCCTATTAAAATGCAAATGCTTTTGGGATATTGAGACATTAAACCAATTATGCATGACTGGTTGAGAGATATTTTATTAGCAACTTTCCTGCACACTAAATGAAGTGGTATGAGGAAATAAAAGATGGAGAGAGAGAGAGATCATGTGTGTGTGTGTGTGTGTGTGTGTGTGTGTGACAAAGAGAGAGAAAGAGAGAGAGGGGTGAGGGAGAGAGGGAGAGAGAGATAATCTTTGCCTGTGTCCATTTATATATGTGTTAAAGGGGAGGGAGAGGGGAGAAAGAGGAGTTAGGAGTGGGGAGGAAGATAGATTGAGAGAGAGAGAGAGAGAAAGAGAGGATAGAATGTCTGGCTCAAATCCTTGTCATCAAAGTATAATATCAAAGGGTCTCATCTTGGGTAGCTGGGCAGTTGAGCTTCTCACACTTCAATTATATTTTTAGAGGGCTTCCTTCTCCAGGAAATACTCTTAGAAGATTTGGGTACGGCTCTTCATTTCTAATGGTGTCTGATCATTTCTTCAGGGCTTCAGGAGAAAGTAGGTGGCAATGTTTTTTTATTTCCCTCAGGTTCTGTTTACAGTGGACCTAAGATATGCTGCATGCAAGATTGAGACATTAGAAGAGATAGATGTGAACTTAGGCAAGAACTAGTGTTCATTTCTCATTTTATGGAGGAGGGAAGTAAGATGTGGAAGTGAGGCAGGAGATTAGGGCATGGCGAGCCAGCTGGGCAATCAGCCTGCGACCGGTCAGTCAGGAAACCCATCAAATCATGGTCAGGATGCACAGACACAACAGGTTTGAGAAATGGCCCAGATCTGAGATTAAAAGGAGGTCAAAAGATGGTTGCCATGGAACTTGTTCCCCCTGTCTTCCTGGCAGTGATTCACTCCACGTGCACGTTTTTTTTTTCCTTCACTTCTTTTCTTTTTTTCAGAGCACTTCCCTCCTTTTTCTTTCTGCAGAGCATTTCTTCTTTATACTTTTCTTACTTTCAGCAGTCATTAAACTTTTTCATTCTTTAGCTGTGCCAAACATTCTTAAAACAGGACAAGAAGAGCCTGAAAAGGGCCACAGGATACCCTTATGTCCAATAATAACAAGGAACGTATGTCTGGCGACCAAGACCATAGAGTGAGTTGGTGGCAAAGGCAGCACTTCCGCCTCTTCTCCTTCCTCGTCTGTCCCACTGGTCGGGGGCCAGCGAGTGAGGCTTCCCGTCAGAGAGCACCAGGAAGGAGCGGAAATGGGGGCTGCCCCGGGTGTATGAAAGCCTCATCCCGCTTGTGATGAGCCCTCAGCCCCTTTCACGTTCTTCCTCCCTTCTTCCTGACTGGTCTTAGTTCTTGCCTTCTTTTCTTGAAGTCTGAGTCCGTGATCTTTTCAGTTTCTGTGGGTACATGCTTGTGTTACCTAATGATTGCATTCCTTGTGGGGAGCTGGTATGTACACACCACACATTGCAGCTGTCTGTCCTGTTTTTTATAGCAGAGGCGAGCTGCACAGATACGGACTCCACAGGGGGCTGAGGGTCAGAACAAGGGACATATTTTGCTGCAGTGCGATTGGCCCAGAAGCAGGAAAATACGGAGTCATATGAGATGACGTGATGTGGTCTTGGGTGGCTGGGAAGACTTCCTAGAACACCAGGGAGATGACCCTGATGTGAGGTCTAGAGATATGAGGTTGATATATTAAAGTTTAAGGGTGAAGGGAGAAGGACCCCAAAGTGGGAGGAGCGAAAAACAAAGGGGGGTGTATAAGACAGAATTAAGAATGTGACAGAGTGAGGAAAGGAAGTGAGGAAGGGAGAGTGGGAGAGAAAATAGGAATACTTCAGGATCATTAAATAGGGGATTACAAACAGCAGGAGGGAAGAAAGCTAAGTAGGAACCAAATGGCACCAGGCTTCTGGTCACGGGGAACACTTTGGTTTACGGTCTTACGGAAGAGTGAGTCGTGTGCAACACACTGTTTTGAATTTTACAATGTAGAATGACTTTTACTTATAAACACACATATTCCTAGAGACACTCACCATTTTTCAAGAAATAGTCACTGTGTTGTACAGTAATGCGTTGAACTTGCTCCTTCAGTGTAACTGAAACTTTGTATTCTTTGAGATCGCCCAACCCACCGACGGTCTCAGCTTTTGATAATCCCATGTTGTACCCTTACTTCTGTGAGATCAGCTGTTTTAGATTCAATATATGAATGAAATCATGCAGTATTTATCTTTTTGTGTCCGGCTTACTTCATTTAACATAACGTTCTCCAGGCTCACCCATTTTGTACATACTAAATACATGTAATTTTATCTGTCAATTAAGCAAATACATTGCTACACATTAGAAAAGGTGACTCTGGTGGGTTTTAAATATAGAGGCACTAGCACTGCAGCAGGTCGGGAGAGTGATTTTAGATTTAATATTGGGATACATTTTTAAAATTTAAATTACTATTTCTTTTTTTCCTCCCAAAATAGGAATTAGAAAGCCTCAGATAGGGTCTAAACGAAAGTGTAATTATGTACAATGAAATGACAGAACTTAAGAATAAAGGTTGCAGCTAGTGCTTGTTATATAAAGGCTCTCAGCAAGAGGCAGCGGAGGTGAGGGTGAGCAGGGCCGGGGGACCCGGGTGGCTTCCGCCCGCCTGTGGCTTCTCCCCTCCCTGGCCCACAGGGAATATGAATGCATTTCCACCCCCTTCTTCTCTTTTGTTTCCTAACATTTTTAATCCGCATGAGCAACTGCATTATTCCTCTTATTTGCTCCCGCTGAAGAAGCCTTCAGGTGAATTCCCTTAAATCCTGAGGGTCTCATACTTCAAATCTGCCTCGGTCATTCCCGCTTCTCCTGCATGCTCTTTAGCCTTTAGAGCCTCCCTGACTTGGAAAACAAGCAGCAGCCTCCAGCAGCCCTTCAGGACCCTTCCCCGGGGCCGCCGGTATGGTGGTGAGAGAGGGACCATCTAGGAGCTTGGCGGGTTCCGACCGCTTCTGTAAGGACAGAGGAAATTTCCAGTAGAGATTTGAAGAAAAGATAGTGCAGAGGGCTAAAGAGAGGCCGAGGGATGTCAGAAGGAAGTGATATCTTGGATGCAAATGATGTGGCTTTTAACTATTTTCAGCTTTATTTGTTATCCCTCCGGTATTTATTTACCCTGTGGGTTTTCATTGACTGAACAATATGAGCTTAATTTGGACTTGCGGTCACAGACTATTTCAAGTGTTGTGGCTCGTTTGTGGGGACACCGCATCTGGACGTGAGCCTCAGTTTTCCGAGCCACGGAGAGAAATGACTGCGTGCATTGAGCAGTTCTTGACGTGTGAGCAGTCAAGTGTCTGCCGACCTTCTGAGCCCCTCAGGGGCCTGTGTAGGTGTGCTCCCGGGGCGAGGGAGGGGACCAAGAGTTGTGGTCTTTAGTTTCTTTTATATATTAGATTTCTGGATAACTTTGCCAAAGGGATTTCATAGCTACTGGGAAGAAAAGAGCAGACGACGCGTTCACACAGCACCTCACGGTACCTGGTGCACACATTCCTCTGCGCTACGACCCCGTCAGGTTAACACCTCCGAACTGGTGAGCATTAGATCTCAAAACCGAAAAGCTCTCAGCAAGCTCAGGCGGGAAGACCAGAGATCTTCTGTGAAGACCACTGAGAAGTCAGACAGAGAAGAAGCGGTGAGGGGTTGTACAGCAGGTCTCAGTTTGTTGAAAGTCCATCTGCCCAACAGCAACGCAAGAAAATACGAGCTCCCTAAAATCATTCAGTGAAAACAGATTTGCCAAAGGACTAAGCGGTCTCAAGGGATCGCTTCAAACCCAATCTAGGACAGTGTGGCAAGGAGGACAGTAGAGACCGGAGCGGGCTGGGGCAGGACAGGGCAGGCAGAAGAGTGCAAAGGTAGCCAAGTCAGTAAGAAAAGACTAATGTTTTGGAGACAAAATGCTGAATGTTTTAACTTTGCAGAAGCAAAGGTAAAATGCATGAGGAACTGATGTTCGGCTTAGTCAGTTTAACAAAGCTGCTTGGAAACGGCATCCACACTCGCATTTTTTCCATTTCTTGGGTATCATGGATACTTCTAGGGACTTTTATACTCAAGTGTCTTTGTTTTGTAGACACACCATTCGTTTCTCTTGGGCGGATACCTAGGAGTGGAAAGACTGGATCATATATAAGTCAATGGTTTATTTTTAAATGTATATAAATATAAATAGACGGCCTTCCAACACAGATGAATCATTTATATTGTCACTGACGATCTGTGACGTTCCAATTTTTCACTGCTTTCTCCAATACTCGTTTTCTGACACTGAGAGTCTATCGATTCTAATGGGTCCGAGGAGTAGTATCTTCTTGTTTTGATTTGCATTTCCTCGTGACTAATGATTTTGAACGAGCATGTTACCCCATGCTTATTCGGTCTGAATATCCTCTTAGAAATAGCCACTCAAGTTGCACACTTGTAAAAGAGTTTTTCTTATATTCTACATACAAGTGTGTTATCAGATATGTGATTTATAACTATTTTTTTCTTTCTGTGCTTTTTCTCAACCACTTGATGGTGTTTTCTCATTTACCTTTTTCAGCACTGGGGACTGAACCCCGAGCTACTCCCACGACCCTTTTAAATTTTTGTACTTTGATTCAGTGTCTCCTTTAGCTCAACTGCTAAACAGCTGAAGTTAGTCTCACACTGTGGTTCACCTGCCTCTGCTTTGGTGTGTGCCACGATATCACAGCTCAGCTGAAGTTCTGAGCGGACTGGCAGAAGGCAAATAATCATGCGCCAAAGCCGTTTAAGAGATGAAGAAGCGAGTTTGATGTTCAACACATCCACCAATCAATTTGTGTATCGCTGTGTGCGTATGAATCCTATCAACCTCTGTCATCTCTCTTAATCCTCATAATTTACTTTGATATTCAAGAGCAAAGCACTAAAAAGAAAATGTCTAGGTCACAAATTTCTCACACAAAATTATCTCAGTTATATGATAAATATCACCAAAACTCAATTTCATTCATTTTACTAGAGCCACTGACCAGGCTAGTGGTGTGTTTCATCTGAGGAATATTTTAAAAACTGAACTGGAAACCAGTAACACGCTGGGTGACAGTGGAGGCAAGAAGGAAAGGAAATATATCAGAATTCTGTCATGTTTCACGCTGAAGCTAATAACCCTTTGACTATAATAAGAGGCACATTCTGGTCCAGTTACCTTCAGGAGGGACTTCCTGGGGTCACCGGAGTCTGCAGCCTTCGCCTGGGCGGCGAGAGAGTGCTCGACTATCGGAGCCTTTATTACTCTGCCCTAATCTGACCACTTTTCTCATCCATCAGGTCTTGATTTCCTGAAGGGCTGATTTAAAAACCTAACGTATGGTTTATTCCCTGCCATCCATGATTAGTAGTGTTGGCAGAACGAATGCCTGTGTGCCAAGTGGAGTGCTCAGGACTGGGAGGTCTGCTTTCTCCAGGGGCGGCTGTTCCAAAGCGGCCGCAGGTGGGCTGGCCGGACGTCATCACTGCCTGTCCCCTTTCTGTCCCCACGGCTGCAGCGGGTGTTGGGCAGAAACACCAGCTGGCTCCCTTCCCGTGCCTTGTCCCCCGCCCCATGGGAACAGGTATTCAAAGATGGCTTCCTCTCCTCTCTTTAGGGCTAAGTCTCCCGTTCGCGTCGCCCTTCAACTCCACAAGGCCATGCTTCGCCATGAAACCAGAGCAGTCTTTCCAGAACCCAGGTCTTTCCATCCCGTGCCTGACTTTGCTCTGTGCTAATGCGGTAAGATTTGCCTTTTTCTACCCTTAGCAAGATGGACTCTGTCTACCACTTGCAGAAAAGAGTAAAACTGTAAATTTATTTGGGAGTAAGCAAGTAAATGTCTCAGAAAAGAAGCCAAACAAACAAACAAACAAACAAACAAGCAAGCAAACACACCATTGAGGTTAACATACCATGCACACTTAATCCCAATCCCAGCATCACATTCCCTAGACCCAGCCACTTCCCTGGCTTTCAGGGTGAAAGATACCAGGATGCAGGAGCGCAGTGGATCACAGTGTCAACACAGACTTAAAATTAACCAGTTTTGTGATTTATCACCCAATGGAAAGGATCCTAGAAGAGGTGAGTGTGATGTTCCTACTTCTCCAATTTTTGGTCATGTGCTCTTGGGCATGTAATTACTTTCCCTGGGTTCTGGTTTCTCATTGGTGGTACTGAGATGGTAATATCCACTTTGTAATGTTACTATAAAGATCTTGGGAGACAAAGTATGCAAAATGCAAAGGTAGATGTTAAAATTTAGATGTTTAAACCAGGTGTTGTAGCACAGGCAACACATCCTGAACTCTCCTAAAAATATACGTTCTTGTTTATGTTAGGTGCAGTATTATTTAGAAGGTGCAAAGCAAAGCAAATTTGCTGAGTGATGCTTTTTCTGTGGTATAGGCATTAATTTTCTCATTTTATCTTTGTGGTGATGATGATGATGATGCTGATGATGTGTATGTCTCAGTTATTTTTCTCACTGCTGAGACAAAATATCCAACACCCAGTGTTAGAGGAGGAAAGGTTTATTGCAGTTCACAATTTGTAGAAGTTTCAGTCCGCAGCTGGCTGGCTCCAACTTGGGGCAGAATGGCAGAGGGATATTGCAGAGCAGGCAAGAGGCAGCAGCCGTAACAAGCCCTCCTGTCTCTCATCTGTCCAGGCTTCCAGCATTTGGGTGGTGTTATCCACACCCAAACTGGGTCTTTCCATTACCCTCTTCCAGAACTGTGTTAACCCAACCATGCACCCTTAATCCTAGCAATCCTAGCATCACACTCCCTAGACCCAGCCACCTCCAAAAAGCCTCAGCTATTACTGCATGAGGTTTTGTGGGGCATCGATACAAGCTGTGAGCGTGGGCCTTTCTCTTTTCTGTAAATTCCTTCAAGAACAAGACACCTTGCTAAATGTGTCTGTAACTGCTTGATCTAAAATGCATAATAAATGCTTCCTAGATAATTATAGAATAAGTATGTTCAGTATTTTGGAGGTTTCTGTGTCACTTGCCAAATATTAAGTGCTGTCCTGTAATGGCACATTCGTTATCAGTTTACTTCTTATAACAAAAGAAATAATTTAAATAACACAGGTTCATGTCTGTTTTTCAAAATTGAGCACAGAGAGGCTAAGTGATGTCCAAATGGGAAACTCTTGCTAAGCGGCCAAGCTAGACTTGCTTCGACTCATTGTGAGACGCTCAAGGCTCTTGATGGGGGTGGAGCGCATAAGGCCCTTCACACCGGTTCAGTGCCGTGGACACAGAGCTTGCCTCGTTTGATTCTTTAGGACAACAGGGGCAGGTACCATGATCCCCCCTTGACCGCTCTGAAAACTGATGTTCAGAGATTAACTGACAGCCCCAAAGTCTCACAGGCAATGCACAACAGAACATAACATGCATATTATTTTGTTTCTACTTCAGCAAATTACAATATTGAATTCCTGAATTGGTATCTTACATTGATACTTAACTTTAACAATTTTGCTAGATCCTGAAATCATTTTAAGGAGATATGATTTAAAGAAACTAGTGCTGGATTTTGTGGGTATACCTTAAATTTTAAGACACTTCCCTATTTGCTTCTTTTGGTCCTAACATCAGGAGAAGATACTATTTTTGTTCTCAATTAATATCATTTTGCATGAACATAGATCTTGCTATGGATTAATGATTATTTCTTACAACAGACTAACTCTTAGAAGTGGTGCTACTATGTCAAAATATAGCCAACTACTCTTCCTGAGCTGAGGGTGTATCTCAGTGGTAGGGCCATTGCCTAGTGTGCATGAGGCCCTGGACTGGTCCCCAGCACTGAAAGAAGCAAATCGAATCTCTCTGAAGATGAAACATTTTTTGAATATTGAATAAAAGGGAGAGGCATTTCAGCAGTGTGTGAGATCACTTCTGTATCAGTCTGGTTTGGTTAAGAAAACAGAATCATGACAAGCTTTTAGAGAAATGAGGTTAGTATAGAAACTAGGGCTTCACAAGGGTGTGGGAGAAGTGAGGAAGTGGAGGCTGCAGCCAGGAGACAGGTGAGATGATCACCAACAACTGCGGCCTCACACTCTTGAGCTGGTGGAAGAAGCTGGAGCCCACGGTCCCACAGGGGGCGGCCATGTGTCCCCCTGATTGTGAGGTGGGACTCCGTGGAAAGGCCTAAAATGCCACAGATTCTGGCCAATAGAATTTCTGGCTTCATTTATGCCCTCTTCATTGCTCCTCTGAGTTCTTCCCATCAGCAAACTCTGACACTGTTCCGTACAGGAAGAGAATTCTAGGCTGCAAACTCCTGTTGCACAAGGGACAGCTGGCCCAACTGGGGTGACCACTCATGACCCAGCACACCCTTCCTTTCTGTGCTCCGTGGAACTTGATGGAATCTCTTATGACTTTTGGCCAATTGGAAAGGGGAAATGTGGAGTCTTATTTTAATTTACATACTTTGATTGAGAATGTGACATTTTCTCTTTCATGTTCTCATTGAACAGACTTATTTAATAGATACCCCTAAGCACCTGTTCATAGTTTTGGGTTTTGGGAGAACCTCGGTGAATAAGGTATGTGATGTCTGCGCTTTCATTCTTCAGGGTTGGGAGATTCAGAAAAAGCACAAATAAAGGAACAGGGTAATTTCAGATCATAATAGAGACTGTGGGGAATGTTGAGTGACTTTGGAGTGGGCAGGAGAGATTATAGAGTATCTTCCAGTGGACCCAGTGCCCCTGGACATTATTTCATGCTATAGGGTATGAATCTTTCCATTTTTGGGTCCAACTAGTTCATTTTTTAACTCCATAGAAATGAAAGTTAAGTAATAAAAATCCAGTAGTCATGTAATTAATTCATGTTTATAGAAGTGCAATCTGTGTCTGGTAGAATGTAATTGATTATCACTCCATCGATACTAAGTATTTTTGCCAATTTTGCTAAAATTTGTAAATTCATTTATGCATTTCCTATTTGAATATCCATATGCAGCTGGTTGTGATAGTCTCATTACTACTTTATTGAATTAAATAAAGTCTTTGCTATATGTTTATTTTATATGTGTTTCAGAGTCAATTATATATTTTTAAAAAATGTAACCCTTGGGCCGGAGGGTTAGCTCAGTGGTTCCGGCACCTGTCTCGCAAGGGCAAGGTCCTGAGTTCGATCCCCGGAAACCACATATAATGCTGGGCATGGAGACTCACGCCCACCAGCAGTCAACACCGCATACCACAGTGCGGGCGTGGTGGCTCACGCCTGTCATCCCAGCACTCGGGAGGCAGAGACAGGAGGATTGCTGAGTTCACGGCGGCTTGCCTGGGCACCATAGTGAGCTCAGGGCCAGCCTGAACTACAATGCGAGACCCTGTCTGGAAAAAAAAAAAATGTAACCCTTCATATGTGCCTCGGAACAAGTCAATGAACAAAATACTTTCAGATACCAATAAGCATGCTGAAGAAGACAGCAGCTGTGGGGAGCAGAGGCAGGTGCGGACTGGGGTCCGGTAACAGGGAGGGCCTCGCTGAAGAAGGGAGCTGAGACCTGAATGGCTGAAGGAAACTCCCACGCGGGGAGGAAAAGCGAGTGTTCTAGGCGGGGAGTGACTTGTGCAAGGCCTGTCATATTCAAGAAATACAAATAAGAGTTCTTTTAGGGGTGCTGCGAAATATGCTGTGTGACGAGTACAGTGCTAGGCTCTCTTTGGGTAGGGCGCGTGCAGAGATAGCTGACTCGTGTCTGTTCTGCAGGCTACTCACGCGACCTTCACCCGTGCCCAGTAACCGAACACTCACGCACCAGCTTCTCTGGTCTCAGGATCTGAGGTGCTAAACAAGGGTGACCCAAGTCCTGGGCTGTCTGTGTAACACCAGAGCAATTGCCTACAGAATCGTATTTCATTCTGAAGTTTGTCCTGGGCTGGGTGCTACATTACGTGGTCGTTCTATTTCTAACACGTAGGATCTGACCCCGGCTTGGGGAGCTCACTCCTTGGGCTGCTGGTTGTCTCTATGCAGACAGAGGCACCTCCGTGGGATATTCCCCGCCCTCCCTGGTCACGGGGGTTGCAGGCATTTCAAGCTGTGAAAATGATGATGATGGTCTGGTAGCGATGGTCCAGTAAAGGGGGCTACGTTATGGTTAGCGTGAGGGTCGTCGTCCTCTCGATCAGAATAAAGTTTTTTGCTGATGAAAGAACGTACAGTGTGGTAGAATGAGGAGCTAGCCAGAAGGCTTCACTTTTCTATGGGAGGAGATGAAATCTTTTTTCTCTCTAAATTAACTATATGTCTATGTATTTATCAGTAAGTTTGTTGGCACAATGTAAACATACATTCACTGTGTGGAATTTGTACCCATAAATGACATTTTGACCCTCCTTTTCCCCATTTCCTACCCCTCCTTTCTACCCCACGTCCCCTTCTCATTTACAAGAGCTTTCTTTTCATTTTATCTCTTATCTAGTTCTTTTATTTTCCTTTCCTTCCTTTCCCTTTCCCCTTTCTCTGTGCCCTTTGCCACTTGAACATTTTCTTCCTATTTCTCAATATCTATGGTACACTTTGGTTCCTATTCACACTTTCAGTTTCTCATACCAGAGAGACAATGCGATATTTACATCTCTGATTTATTTCATTTAAAAATGTCTCTAAATGTATCCATTTAGCTACAAATGTCTAAAGTTTAGTCCTTCTTTACAGGTAAGTAGTACTCTATTGTATTAAAAATCATATCTTTATCCATTCGTTCTTTGGTGGGCATTTGGATTGTTTCCAAGCTATTACAGAGATTGTTGCTATAAACATGGGTATGGTATGATGCTTTTAATTATTTCAGGAAGATACCAAGAAGTAGGATATTTGGGCCAAATGGAACCTTTAATCCTAGTGTTTTGAAGAATCTCCACACTGATCAGAAATAATTTTTGGCCCCTCCACACCCTGTTCCGTGCTCGGTGCTCCAAGCCTGTCAGTTCTTCAGTTTTCAGTTTCTCCTTCCAGCCAGAGCTCTGTCTCCTCTTGGCTTCCGTTCTGTCTGCACTATTTCTTCCCGGGGTGACGCCAGGCAGACGATCCCCAGCCCCCGAGGACTCCGGTTTCCTCCTTTGGAGGAGGTCGTTTGAAATGAGGGTCCGGACTCAGCGGAGGTGGTCAGAGGGCGCGCTGCCAGCGGGACTCATGAAGGGCAGCCGGAACTGTCCTGTCTGCCTTGCTGTGGGGGAGGGAGCATTTGCAGAGACGCTGCCTCACCGTGGCTGCTCCGCGGCCTTGTGAGGGGGACGTCCCGCCCCGGCCTGTCCCGCCCGGTAACCCGGCCCAGGTCTTGACTGCAGGGCCTGATAGCGCTAGTGGACTCTGGCTTGGCATTTTGATTCACAAACTGGTGAGAGTGAGAAGTGGTTTCCGTGCTGGCGGCTCTGCTCGCTGCTTTGTCTCTGCTCTCCAGCACATGACAGGATCTGGCCGAGCCAGTGGCCAGGGGAGCATGATGGAGGAAGTAACCTTTTCTCTCATTGGGAGAGATTTGCTCCACTGAAACATGAAGAGCGACTTCACAGGGCTGCGCTGTGGCAGGCTGGCAAAGGGCCGTGCGTTGGCAAACAAAAGTGTTCTTATTTTTCCGTTAATGAAAACTCAGTTAACCGCAGGAGGAGATGACAGCACTTCGCTCATTTCATTCACATGAACGACAATGAACTCCATTGTGCAGCGAGGCTCTGGCCTCACCCGATGCTGCTGTTCCTGCTGCTCAGACTCGGGCCGTCTCCCACATGACTCGGTGCGCAGCTTCCTTCGCAGTGGTGACTCTGACGGCCCAGCGTTCTGCAGATTCTTAGCTCTCAAAGTGAGCTTGGCCACGTGGGCTTCAAACCTTCTGACGTAGGCAGTAGTTCCAGGGGGCACTTATGTTACAAAGGACTTTTCTTATGGTATTTAAATATCCTGAGCCTTTTCTGCAAATGAACCTCACGTGCACGCATACTTGAGTGCTTAGTATTTCCATAGAACCAGAACTGGTAAACTCAGTTCTGTAGGGTAAAAGGAAAGGAACAGGGTATGGGCCTGTGCTATGTACCTCACCCCATCTTTTAGCTCCTCACAAACCCTCCAAGGTAGGTATTTTCATACCTGTGGCACTAAGAGGGAAGCTAAGATTCAGAAAAATTTAAATTATTGGTTGAACTTTACTTCAGAGAAGAAAGATGGGCCTGAATCCAAAGCCAACTGGTGTCAAGGTTCCTCCAGGCATTTCCTTATTGAATTTGCACAGTGACTTTATGGAGTAGTTGTATGAGCTTCACTGAGAAATTTTGAAAAAGTCAGAGGGTAGGTAGAATGGTCTCCTGTCACAGTGGAACTCAGTACTGGAGGCATGTTTTTGTCCACATACACTGCTTTGTGACTCTCATCTTAGGAACCAGAGACCAGTGATGACAAACACATTCATTTATCTCAAGATGTTACCAAAGAAAGGAAGCTGGCCAGAACTCCCTTAGCACAAACTATTATCGCTATGTCAAAACTGGAAACAAGGCTGATGTATATTGGGGAGTAAGGGATTGAAGGGAAGGTAAGAACGGGAAAACAATAAGAATTAAGATATATCATGCACAGGTATCAATTTTCAGTGATGAATGTGATTATAATGTGCCTAAAATGTACCAGTAAGAATGAGAACAAAACCCGTGTTAAAGAACATGTTCACTTCTTCAGAAAAACGTGACAGCGTACTATGTGCAGAATCTTATGAGGGAAGTGATGCTCAAAACAATGATTTCAGTGTTTGTGCAACAGAACAGGGTTACAATATCTTCATTATTTTGAGGCAGGAAAGCAGAGTAACCTCATTTAGAAGTATTTAAGAATCAAGACTGATGTGAATGGAAGTTGCTGGCTAATGTTTCCCACATTCTCCAAGATATCAGTGATTGGTAATGAAGTCTATGTACTGGAAAAATGTTCTTTTCTTATTGCTAATAGTTTGATTGCCAAATACAGGATGTGGAATGTATGCATGTAAATACAGTCTCTCAAATATCAACTTGGAATCAAGACTCTGCTACATATTAGATAGTTGTTATTTGTACTTCCCAAGAGTGAGATTTGAGACTGAGAGAGATCAAGTAATTCAAAATATCAAGTCTTACAATTAGTAACTGATGGCATTAAGATGATGAGGCCTGGGCCGGAGATTTAGATTTTGGTTCCATCGCCTGCCTCGCAAGTGCAAGGTCCTGAGTTCGATCCCGGGTAACCACATATAATGCTGGGCATGGTGACTCACACCCACCAGCCATCAATACCACATACCACAGTGCCGGGCGTGGTGGCTCACGCCTGTCATCCCAGCACTCGGGAGGCAGAGACAGGAGGATTGCTGAGTTCGGGGCTTGCCTGGGCTCCATAGTGAGCTCAGGGCCAGCCTGAACTACAAAGTGAAACCCTGTCTCTGGAAAAAAAAAAAAAAAAAAGATGATCAGTCTTGATCCTGGGTCTGTGTGCTTTCTGCTGCTGTGCTCTGCTCACTTAGGTGCAAATGAAGGTTATGTCTCAGCTCAAAGTTTGGAAATTCCTCGCCGGGGAATTTACAATTCATGAAGAGCTTCACAGCAGCCCGGTTACAGGCCTAGGTGTTCCTCTCCTGGAGACTATGGCGTCTAACTCTACTTGACTTCACGGAACAATATAGCAGCACACCTTCTCTGTCTATGCTTTCTTTTTTCTGCCGGGGCTGGAGGACCGTCCAGGAAGTCAGTGTGGAGGGAAAGCTGCTGAATGAAATGAGATTTTTGTTTAACTAGAAAGAGCCACCAAGAAGGGAGGATGACTCAAGACAGTGGGAGCTGGCCGTTTACTGGAAGGAGACAGAAAACAGTGACTCTGAAAGTGCTCATAAGATTTCAAAAGCATAAAGATCAAGTTCCTAAAGTCAGGGCCAATGACCCTGTATAGACGAGTCACCTTAGCAAGGGTCTTCTCAGCCTCTTCGACTGCGCAGCACTCACAGAGGAGCTGATATTTGCTTATACTCTGGGGTAAAGAGAGAAAGTTGCTCACGCAGGGCTGACTCTGCCTGGGATCCAGCCGGCTCCCCTCTGCCCAGCCTGCCTGTGTAATACGTGGATTAACACGTTGGCCCAGCTGTCACATGAGCTCTGCTGAGCTGGTTAGGAAGCAGGACCTCAGAAAGCGCCACGGAGCTACACAATTAAGGGAGGGTGTCCTTTGCACTCAGTAAGCCCTCAAAGAGATTGGCTGAACTGAAAAGAATCCTACCTGTGCGCTTTTCAGAAAAGACAGTAGTTGGCACCTGTGGTTCAGGGAGAGAAAGCAACGTATGATCGCACCTGTTGGAAATATTTTCAAATGAAAGTTAAAGAAACATTGACCATTATGGAAACTTAGACAACCTCCCTCAGGCAGTCAGTGATAAGATTGAAAAGAGCACCTGTCCATCTTTCCAGGTAAATGGCACACGGTAGCCCTTTTGCTGTGGACTGCAGAAAGCTACCAGATGTTTGCAGAAGACAGACACACCAACAGCACGCCACACAGCTGCTCGGGGCTTTTTTCTCCGTGTGCAAAGAGTGCAAGGACAACAGTTAGTGAGAGCGTGTGAGACCTGGCCTGGACTCCGTTTGATACTGGAGTTGATATGATGCTGTTTTGTGATTGTGTTTGGTTTTAATTAAAGAACTTTCAAATGGATATTTGCAGCGGTAAAATTAGAGGCGACCTATGCGCTGCTATGCGTGTGTGGTTTCTTTGTAGCAGAGGTTCTTGGAAACCATTACAAACTGATGATTGCGACGGTTATGATTTGACCAGTCTGGCATGAATTTTTCCCAAAGATATGCAACACCAACCATCCAAAAACTATTCACAAACTAGAAAAAGAATTATCTCAAAGAGAAGAGCTAAGGCGAGACTTTTTACTGCTCAAATTTCCTTCTGCAAGAGGCACCTCACTGAAACTGATACAGAAGGCTGAAGTTCTATTTTTCTCTATTTTTTAAAAAACTGTACTTTTGGGAAGTTGAAAAACTGAACAGAAAGCATGAAATCTGGAAGTTTAAAAAAGGCACAAAACCTCTCCAGGGTGGCTGATACTGAGAAACAGAGGATATTTTCCTCACTTTTAACTGCTGCAAATCTCACTTAGTGAATTTTCTCACTGCTGTAGAAAAATAAGAAAGACTGTCCAGGTTCTTTCTCACAAATTCTACTTCTGTATGATAAGAATTCCTTTGTTATTTATTGTTACGAAGGACGTCTCAGAAATACCCATGTCAACAGAGCAGGTGCTGTGGACCTTGCTTCTGTGGCATGGGTGCAAAGACAGTGCCGGGGAAAGTTCTCATCCAGGTCTGGTTTGCTGAGGACACCGGTTACGTTAGGCTCATTTCTGCAGTTGGCTGTCTGTGTAGGGTCTGAGCATCACAGTGGAAGAGAAAGCTGCCTGTTACATAGTTATGTGACCATGGACATTGGTTCAACTCTCTGAGCCGCAGAAATTCTGAGCTGTAAAATGGGCCCACCTAACTTCTAGCTGCCTCTTTGAGTTATGAAACTTAAATGAGTGAAGATAGGCAAATTACTTGGCATGGAATAAGCTCTTTGTCAGTTTTCTACCAGTTTTAGTAGCACCAAGGGAGGCTGATACATTCTTGAAGCAGCATCATTAATATCTATGGTTTGTAAGATGCGTGCTTTGAACTCAATCCAGCTCTTAGAGCGATGGGAGAGAGGGAGGGAGGGTCTCTTAGTATCTGCTGGGTGTCGGGCTCTGTGTTCAGTCTTCCTACGTGTGTCCTGTTTAAGGCGGTGGGACTCATCACATCTGCATTCATCCTTTTTACTGATTATGAGACTTAAGTTTAGGGATTTATTACCTTTCCCAAGGTCATTTTGCTAAGCAAGTAGCAGCCTTGGGAAATGAATTCTGCTTCTCCTGTAGTTTGTCAGGCGACTGACCAAACTCACAATCTGAGACATGTATTTTAGGAAGTTCCCCAGAGATGGACTCTGTCTCATCGCTTTCCTTTTTAACAACAGTCGGGTCATAGATTTCCTGATGTGCTGATTAGCAGTAGCTCTCTTCTGCGTGAAGGTAGAACGTCCCCTCATTTCCCTGCACCCCGGAGTGCAAGTTTGCCTTTGAAAGCCTTTGCCTCCAGTGCAGGCTGGTGTGACAAAGGGGTCTCTGGGAACTGTGCTTTGAGTGTCCACGCTTGGCCGAGGTGGAGAAAGTGCTCAGATAGGGCCACGCTCTTTCTCACGTCCGCCCAGACTTGTCTTGCTTTCACACCCCTGTGCCTTTGCATGAACCGTTCCCTTTATCTCACAGTCCTGCTTGACCATGACCGCTAGGAGCTGCTAGACTCCCATCCTCTGTCAAGGCCTTTGTGTCGAGGCTTCCTGGACGTTGAGGGAGAATGAAGTGTTTCCTTATTTTTATGTCTTAGCAGTAGCCGTAGTGTCGGGTGCTTGACTGGCTTCCTACCCAGACCCAGCTCTTTTGGGAGCTTCCCAATAGCATGTGTTCTCTTGCTCCATCTTTGCGTCACCTCCAAATGGTACGCATGTTATTTGCTGGGTTACGACTCGGTAGTCAGTGAGTCCAAGGGGACTGATGTTGGCCCTGAGTTACTGGGATGCACCTGGGAGTGTGTTTTCCTTTCAAAGGGCTTGTTACTAATGCATACTGTTCAGGCCTATGCTTTTTCACAGTGCCCTCATTTTTACTCTTCTACGGTAAGAGCAATCTCAGAATAGCTTCAACTGATGACTATTTTGGTCCAAACTATACTTTGTTGATTTCTATTCTCTGCCTGGGACTCTTGGGGATTCTGATTTAATTGGTTTGGGCACCTGCCTCACACAGTGAATTGTTTAAATATAACAACACAATAAAGACACTTGGACCATAGCTCTGAGATCCCATTATTTGAGGAAGCGACACACATGCGTGCAAGACAGAAACCATTGATGAATCCAGGGGTGGGGGAAGGGATCAGAGTGGAGGATATGAAAGCCACTTCCCTTTCTTGTGTGAGTGGAAACCCCAGCAGAAATTATCAGAACCACTCATCTATGTGATCATTCATTCATCGGTCATTCATTGATCTTGGAGAGCCTGGACTGGTGCAGGAATTCTCTCAATGATTTCTTTCTCCCTCCTGGCCCTTTGGAGACCATCTTAGGCAATGCTGACTATGACCTTTACATAGTTTTCTGCTATTCACAAGACACAGGTGAGACTCCTTAATGTGGTAACCAGGACTTTGACCCACTTTGTGCTTCCTGTTCTTCTTCTGGTCTTCCTCACCTCTCCGAGACCTAGCAGCAGTGGACATCCCGGGACACCAGTGCAAGACCAGTTCCCCCTTTATCCATAGTTTGTGCCGTTCCTTGTCTTTCTCCTAGATCGTTTCCTATTTTGTTTTCACCTTTCCCTGAGGCCACCAATCCAATGGAGACGGGAGTCCCTTCGCTCCACCGCAGGGTTGAAGGCACGGCCCTGCCACGGCTGGGCTACAATGTGCTGAACCTCACTGAACTTCACTTTCCTGCTCATCTTCGAATGCTCCATAGTCAAAGCCCACACATGGTTTGCCAGGACAACAGCTCCTGGCCTGGGGAGAGGCTACATAAATGCACGCAGAATGAGGACAGTAACAGTTACTGAGTCCACATAAAGTCCTTGGTAGAGTTCCAGCAGAGGTAGTAGCTGAGTCAGGTTGTACTCAGGGAGAACAGAGAATGAATAGGGCTGGGCGACACCGCGGGCAGAGACCTGCCTGTCCTGCCACCCCTGGCATCGTCCCTCCCGCCACCAATCTTCCACTCCACCTGCCGCAGGGTAGCTCACTCCGTGAACACACAGTAGAATATCATGCTTTCCCAGGAGATAGTGGTGACAGTTTCCATAACAGTTTTCCGTGTTCCCAATGGTAATATAATATGTCTAATATTCATTGAAAATTTTATTAGGTGCTGAGCATTTTACACTTGAAAATTCACAGTGACCTGACGAGGCCCCGTCATTAACCTTCTCTGGCAGCTGAGCCAATTAATCCACTTGTCGAAATCACCTAGCGAGAAGCGGCAGGCGAACTGTGTGCACGAGTCTGGCTCAGAATCACTGCTCTTGCCTGGGTCAACGTCTGCTTCCGAGCGTCTTCACGCCTCACTCTTCGTACTAGCAGCACGCCCGGCAGGGGGCGCTGCATTGGACGCAGCGCTGCGTTTCTCACGGGAACCTGCACTGCGACGGGGCTTCCTGAGGCCTTGGGATTTTCTGCAGTGCTGCATCTCTGCAAGGCTACTTACTTTGTTCCTTTGTCCTGTTTCTCTCCAGAACCTTCTATATTTCCAGTTCTTCACTGTTTTCTGTGGTGGGATCACTTCTCCCCCTCTGTCTGGAATATTCTTCAGGCTGCAGCACAGCTCCTGGGAACCTGCCACCCGTTTGTACTGCGGTGGGAGCTCCTCTTTGGCTCCACTCTGACCACATCTCATGGGCCGTGGTCAGCCTTTTTGTTGTTTCCTTCTCCAATCAGATATCTACCAAACATCTCCACTAGGCCAGGCCCTTTAATGTCAGCCTTCATGAATCCCAGATTGCATAGTATGTGCGTGACCAAGCCAGCACTGAAGTCCCAGGTAATGGGCTTTCCGGACCTCATACTTCCTTTACAATAATGTCTTTGGAAATAAATATTATCAGGAGATTTATGACTCTCCATTAGCATTAGAGTCATTTGGTGTATTTTCTTCACTTAAAACCACTTCACATCCAAGCTTTTCTAGCTCTTATAGTATTTCCAAACACACAGAAGGTTCATGCTGGGTGAATACACACTGAATGAAAGTGCCAGCATTGAGCGTACGAAGGACACGTGCATTCTCCATCCTTCCTAACTTCTCTTTGACCAGCAATGTTTCACCCATTCTTCACTTTTGCTTTGAAACTGATCTCTTCAACCATTCCTCATATATACACAGATCCTACCCAGCACTCTCACTGCTTCCCAGACCGTGGTGTTCCAACCACACTTTGCATGGCATGCATTTGGATACCCAGTGGTTCAGTTCAGTGCCAAGCCTAACTTTTCCAGTGTCCATCGCTGCCTCCCTCATTGCTTTTGACAGGAACCAGGCTCACCACATCACACTTGCCTGTCAGGAAGGATGGAGAGGCTTCCCCAGTCCCAAATATTTGGTGGCTGTGTTGCTGCTCCTCTACCGTGCAAAGCCTTTAATCAAAGATAACGCGGGGATTCTAACTTGTGTTAAATGTCTCCAAGCGCTGGCGTAAACTGAGCCAAAGTCAAGGCCCCCAGAGTGATCATCCCCGGAGAAACACAGCATTAGAGGGGACGGGCCTCAGGGTGGGGAGGCCCATAGGAATGCAGAGGTCTGTGAAATGCCCCAGTACATTCTGTGAGGTTTTGGCAAGAGCCAGCCCTCCTCTGGCCAGACACGTTCTGCATGAAGTTTAGATGGACCTGACATTGTAGCGGGCCAAATCCATGCTCTCGGGATTTGTTAATTCATGATCTGTGCCTCAGGTTTGTGTTTGATATAAGCAACCAAAGGCATCATTTTAATTATTTCTACTGAAATAATTAAATACTTTGTGAATAATTAAATAATAATTAAATACTTTGTGAGTACTTTCCTTTCCCATTCTCTTTTCTCTTTATAAACTTGGTCAAAATTAAGCAGCACTGGAAGCTGGTCTGTTGATCTGTTTTCAGGCCTTGGAAGCCAAATCACATGCTATAATATATATTTAGCAAGATTTACTTCTCTAACTGTATAAAATGATTACTGCAACAACTTATCCTCGCTATTTAATTGAGTTCTTCATTAGGCTCAGAGATCTCATGCAGTATAAATCTCAAAGACATTATTTTACTTTTAGAACTCATTCATATGTGTTAGCAAAGATACTATAAGCTTGAGGCCTTCCTGTTTCAGGGCCCTACACTGCACTCAGAAGGTCCTGTGTCTCTGGAAAGTCTTGACCTATTTTGCACCAGCTTTACTCAATCTTCAGAACCTACTTGGCTGCCACTTCTTCCAAGAAACCTCTTTGCCATAGAGGCCTTCTCTGTGTCTGTGCTGTACTTTGACATTGTTGGCACAGCATTTATCATACAATACTGGCAGTACTCATTTCTTTGTTGGTTTAAGCCATTAGGCCATACATTCCTTGGTGACTGGACTGTGTTGTGGTTACCGTTATGTTCCAGTGCCCTAGAATGAAGAATAATTTGCTCTTCTCTACCCAACTCTTGCTTCTGTTCAAGGTATAGTGCATATATCCTCTTTTTGGGATACATTAAACTGTACTTCTTTCCTGATTCTCTTTCAAATCTTGGTGTTGCTTTACATACTGACCATAATTTGAGAGACAATATAATTTACCATGAATAGAAGATTAATTATAAATAAAGCTGAAGGTGGCGGCACATGCTTGTAATTCTTGCACTCAGGAAGCTGAGGCAGAAGGACCACTATAAGCCTGAGGCCAACCTGGGCTTATACAGTGAGTTTAAGAGCAGCCTAAACTACACAGCAAAACCCTGTCTCAAAAATCCCCCCTAACCTCCCTGAAACTCCAAAACAAAAACAAAGAAGAAACAAACAAAAACCCACCAAAGCAAGATCAGATAAAATAGCCAAAGTAGAGAAAGTCATATCTACAGTGCATACAACGTATATTCAGTACTCTGAGAAACAGCAGTGAAGAAGGAAAGGTGAAAGGAAACGAGATACAAGGAAATGGGGTGGCTTAACATCCTACCTGCACTGCTCACTGGATTCCCCTGGACAAATGATCTTCCCTCACTAAACATTATTTCTCTCCTGTCTAAACCATACTGTATTTAAGCTTGTGTGTCTGGTTTATTTCACTCAACATTGTATTTTCCAGGTGCATCTATTTTCCTACAAATGTCTCAAATCTGTCATTCTTTATAGCAGTGTAGGGTTCCATTCTATATAGACAGCTTTTCTTTATAAAGTGGGCTTTACTTAAAATGAAGTTGGGCTAACATAGATTATCCCCCAGCACTTCATCAGTGTGTCTAGAGGCTGAACATGGGAAGTTCCTGTTCATCTGTGACACAGTCTTCCGATGTTTATCCCACAAGTCTCCCAGTAATGGGCGAGAGTTTCTACCGAGGCAGCTATTTCCCATAATGGTAGTCAGATTTCAGCTGTCATGAAGAAAAGCTCAGGTATTTCTACTTTCATTCTGTTGGTTGTTCATGCAGTGTTAGGATGCTCTACAGTATCTTACAGCGTTTATGCGCAGGCCCGCTGCCTGCTCCACGCAGCACCCAGCACCATTTCTAGCAGAAATGCTTGTGCAATAAATGTCTAATGACTTGCAATAATATGCTTGCATGGAAAAGTGCAATTTAAAAATTGTAACTGATCATCAGTAACTGTGTCTAGAGTCCCATGCGTTATAAATGAAAGAGGTATGGTTCATCCATAATATGTGAAACTGATCGACAGATTGATGGCATCCATTTGATTCTTTCATTGACTGATTAAAAATGCATCCAACACCTACTATTTAGCTGACAGAATACCTGAGATAAATATGCATTTCCCACTGGTCTCTGGAAGCTGAAACTCTTGTGAGTGTGCAGAGAGAGGGTAAGCATGGCAAAAATCCAACAAAATAAAAAACCCCTGAAAAACAATGTGAAAAAACATCACCAAGTAAAACTCCAAGAAGAAGTGTGCAGAAGCTCTTCACAGGTTCAGTTCCATCCAGCTACGAATGAAACTTCAGAACTATCTGCTCAGAGGAGACGTCCTCCTCCTGTCGCTCTTCGCCGTGTCCTCCCAGCATTATCTGGACAGCCATGTGGACATCACGCAGGCTCCGCGAGGGCGGTGACTGCAGGCATCTTGCTCGCCCCTGTGCTCAGGGCTTTCTCAGCAGAGCGTGCGCCACGCAGCAGGGCGTGCAGCTCGAGCTCTGGTGTGGGTGGGTGAGTTCCCGCCGGCCACAGGTGCACTAACGAGGTGAGACCCAGGTCTGAAAAGAGGGTGAGGTGGCACGGGGTTTCCTCTCCTGAAGGACGGTCTTCCTTCTGGAACGTTGAAGTGTCTCGGACTGTATGTAGACACGTTACTGCCTTTCAAAAGCAAAGGATTCCAAGACTGTTAGCTCAGTTCCCGAAGTACAGACATTCCAGCGACTGAAGGAAACTGAAGGAACGCCCTCGAGAGGCAGAGGCCGAAGTTACAGGGCGGGATGAACCACGGGGTCTCCCTCACTGCTGTGCGAGGGCCTCAGTAAGATGCTAAACCTGTTGATGCCAGCAGACCCTCCCTTGCTACACACTCAGTCCAGAGAAACGCGTACTGTCCCCGCTGTCCACTCTGCTCTGGCGCCCGGCAGAGCCCTCTTGTCTTAGAAGGAGCAGTCATTACAGGAGTGTCTTCATGGTCCCGCGCTGAGACTCTCCAGCTGTGTGGTCCTGGCTGGTTTTCTTTACCTTCCTTCAGCGCAGAAGGTGGAGGAAGCTGGATCCTCGGATGTGTGAGTCCGTCTGAGTCCAGGAAAGTGGAATCTAATGGAGGAGGACGAGCCTCCCCTGAGTACGAGCTTGGTCCCTGTACTCACTGGCTGTGTGATCCGTAGAGGACAGGCCTGAGCCTGCACTGGCAGAGACGGGAGTCGTCCTCTTTCCAGAACCAGAAACGATTCACACGTTGCGCTGTGAGCGCACGGAACTGTACCTGGATCCCAGCAGATCCTACCCCAATATCTGCCCCCGAAGGAAAGAAGCCTCGTCTCTTATCCCGGAGCCCAGTTTATCTTTGCTGGAGTCCACGTGGGTGCCTGCCTGTCCACTGCTGTCCTCTAGATGGCAAACTCAGCTCAGTGTTGGGTTAGCGTGGCGTCTGGCCGGGCGAGGCCCAGGCTGGGGTGGCTCAGTGGAAATCCAGTTTCATCCAGTGCGCGGGGAATCCTCGGGACAGCTGCACGGCTCTCGAAACGTCAGCCCGGCAGCGCGAATCTCTCTTCTTTTCCAGGCGGGTGATGGACACGGATCTTTCACCTCTCACTTCCCTGCCCGAGCTTTTGTGAGCAAGGGCAATGGACGCGCCGCTCGCGCGGGAGATAGGGAGGGCAGGGCCGGGGGGCTTCGTGCGGATTTTCTCCTTTCTCGCCGCAGCCTACAAAATAAGCTGTGCTGTTATTTCCCCGACGTAAGTGACACCGAGGCTTCTGGTCAAAGGCCAGCAGGTATCTTGGCAGAGCTGGCTTGCCAAGCCACGCTTGATGTCAGCCAACTCCCTTCTCATTATTTTACTCGCAGGAGAGAAAGGGCAAAAATCAAGGGAGGCCAGCAGGATTCCCATAGGCTTAGTTAGCTCCTCACGTGTGAGATGAGTTTCTCTCACGTGACAGCCTCAGCTCCAGCCGGTGAGGTCTGCGCACGTCAGAGCAGGTGACTCGTATCTCAAGGTCTGGGCAGGACAGTGAGGGGTCGGCGGAACTTAGTCCCAGCTTCCACGGGGTCCATTTTCAAGACAGTGATAGATGCTTCGTGGCTTTGGAAGCTGCTGCCTGAAATGGGGCCCATTTTCTCCAGAAACGGTCTTGACTCCTTTCGCTCACGCAGGTAAGATTTGGCTGGTCTTCCTGGAAGAAGGGTGCCTGGGAAAATCCAGCCGTCATTTATTTCGCAGGCGTGTAGTGATCGCCATGATGATTTGGACGCTGTTCTTCAGACAGCGTTGGGGCAAAGCCGATGCACGCGGCGGCGACTTGGTCTTTAAAAGGGGGACTCGATGCACGTGCCAAAGTAACTAGACTGGGGGTCAAACACGCCAAGCAACTCGGAGGCGCGTTAGAGTTCCACGGTGAGGGTACTCTCAGACCCCGGCCTCCGAAAGAGCTGCACGCAGGAGGTGGCCTTGGAGATTGCCTGGGCTGAGGGCGTTCAGGGATCAACTGAGGGAGGCAGAAGGAAGGCGGTTGTGGCAGAAGAATCCAAGAAAGCGGAGGAGACCCTGTCGAGGGGGAACATGAGCCCTGGAATTCTACGAGGACGTAAAGAAGCTGGGGGACCCGGGAAGGAAGATTGGTCTTGGGTCGTGGGGTCTTTCTCGGCCACCTTGACCCCTGTCATTATTTTATTTCTCTTTGTCTCTTCTGTAAGGTCTTGTTGATTCATCTGATGATGGGATGTGACTCGACTCATCTGCAGCTTTGCGGTGCCTGCCTCTGGGGGCGCGGCCCTTGTTTCGTGATGAGCGCCTCCTCTTCTCCAATAACGCTTCTTACCTGGAAGTCTGTACTGGATGATGTTGATATTACTGTACAGGATTTTCTTTTGTTGAGATTTTGCACAGCTCATATTTAAATTTTATGAACTTTTAACCTCTCTGGTTCCTTACATTTAAGGCTTTTTCCCTTCCTACCCTAACCATGTACCTCTTTTAAATGGATATTTATACCCTAACATTAAATATAATTATTGATGAATTTGTGCTTTGAAAATTCCTGTTTTAAATTCTTTTCTGCTCAACTCACTTTTAGTGTCCACTTATTTTTCCTTCTGCTTTAATACATAATATTTCTAAATATGTATTTCCTTTGCATTGGAATGTTAGTTCTATATTCTTTTGTTATAATTCAGATGATTCCACTACATAGTACAAGATTCAATTTATTATATTGAACATCAATGAATACTTTTATTACCTTCCCAGCAATGTTAAGAAATAATTTAAATTCATTTCTCTTTATTGCCTTTAAAAATAAAACAATTTTGCATATATATATATAATTTTTTTTTTTTGAGATAGGGTCTTGCTTTGTAGTTCAGGCTGGCCCTGAGCTCGCTATGTAGCCCAGGCAAGCCTCCAGCTCAGCAATCCTCCTGCCTCTGCCTCCCAAGTGCTGGGATGACAGGCGTGAGCCACCACGCCCGGCATTGTATGTGGTTACCGGGGATCGAACTCAGGACCTTGAGCTTGTGAGGCAGGCGCCGGAACCACTGAGCTCAATCTCCGGCCCTTTTGCATATATTTTTACCCATAAAATTAGGGAACCTGCGGGAACCACTCTGCTCTGTCACCTGTGAACACAGCCCAACCCTACGATATTCCCTGTTTGAGATGGGGAGGCTGCGGTGTCCATGGTGGTAGATTGTGACATCAGTGAGAGACGGACTGGGAGGGACTGGGCCTTAGAGGTGTGCGACTTTTTAAATCACGGAAACCTGTGTTATCCCAGGTCTTCTTCCTCCTCCTCTTTCCTTTGCCTTTCCTTCTGCTTGGTCCTTTACTAAGACTAATGACTCACTACCTACTATGAGGTATACTCTGGGCCGATCTTTCCTTGACCTGCATGAGAACCTGCACTATTTTGGCCCCGTTCAACTGTAACAGTGTGTATTCATTTATCAGCATTGTGACTATTTTTATTATTCTTTATTTCTGCCTCCACTTTTTTATTTCTGAGACAATTTTTCTTCTGTTTGAAAATGCCTCTTTGTATGCAGATCTGCTGAGTATGAATTACTTCAGCTTTTTTTTTTCTGGAAATATCTTTATTCTATTTTCAAATTGATAATTTTTCCTACCGGGTATATAATTCTATGATTGTTCTTTATTATTGTTTTATCTTTTTTTCTAGGCATTTTTTACTCTTCTACTGATCTCCGGCTTCTATTGTTTCTGTTCAGAAATCAGCCTTAATAATTGTTTCTGTTTTAAAATTAATGCTTTTTTGTCTACTTAATTTATTTTTTCTTTTTTGTTTTCAGCCACTGAGCTATGATGTGCTTAGTTGTGGCCTCTTTCATATTTATCCTGTTTAGTTTACTTAATATATTTTTCTCTTTGAATTTTTTTTGTTTTGTTCTCTTTCATCCTCACTTGGACTTCAGCTACATCTATAGCTGAAAAAAATCTGTACTTTAGCCTATATCTGTTATTTTTCTTATGTTTTTATTCTTATTACCTCAGCCTGAAGTCTTTTACTGATCTATATTCTGTTTGACCAATTCTATCTTTTGCTGTGTCTAATGTGCCCTTAAACTCACCTACTGAGCTCTTAGCTTCACTTAGTGCCTTTTTTAGTATGCTTCTATATGGATTTTTTTTTTTTGAGACAGGGTCTTGCTTTGTAATTCGGGCTGGCTCTGAGCTCACTATGTAGCCCAGATAAACTTTGAACTCAGCAATCCTCCTGTCTCTGCCTCCCAAGTGCTGGGATTATAGGCGTGAGCCACCACGCCCGGCACTGTGGTATGTGGTATGTGGTATTGATTGCTGGTGGGCATGAGTCTCCACACCCAGCATTGTATGTGGTTTCTGGGGCTCAAACTCAGGACCTTACGCTTGCGAGGCAGGCGCTGGAACCACTGAGCTAACCCTCCGGCCCTCTATATGGATTTTTATAAATCTACTTTCTTCAGTGAGATTATTTCATTATACATTTATTTTGCATATCAATCAAGATAAAGCCAACATTTTGGTCATATGTCAGGCAAAATTGTTAGACAGGCTCAGAATCTCACCTTCAGCTCCAACCCCAGTGTAACTCCGTGCAGTTCCCTCTTCTGGAGCGTTAATGTGGCCTGTGACTGTCTTGGTAGCATTCTACCGTACATTAGGTTATTGACCCTGACAGTGAAGTCATTACTCGGGGTTTAGAACTCGCTTACTGCACGTGGAAGAGAGAGCATCCGGCTGGCTTTGAGGAAACGAACTGTCAGTTTGTAACCCACATGGTGAGGTTAAGATTGGCCTCCAAGAGCTGAGCAGCCTGCAAGAAAATTGGACCCCAGAAGCTACAACCATAAAAAAACGACTTTTCCTAACAACCTGAATGAGTTTAGAAGAGGACCTCTCGCTCCAGATAGTAACATCGCTTCACTTGTTCCAGCCCTGCGAGGACTGGAGTGTTCTCACGGTTCTAGTCATACCTCCTCTGACCCCGTACGTGTCTCCTCCCGGGATTCTAACTCCATACATTCATAACGAATTTTAACTGGATCATGCACCTCAATCTGCCGTAGTTCAGATTTTAAGTGTCTGCTAACATCCATAGGGTAAAACTTGGTCCTCAGCTCGGCAGTCTGGGGAGGCAGGTGACTTTAGGATATGAGATATAGTGGGAAGTCTTTGGTCACTGGAAATGTGTCCTCCCAGGTAATCGCGGGGCTGCTGTCTCCTTTTCTGTTCCTTTTAGTTTTCTGGTTGTGGAGCGAAGAGATTTTCTGTGCCATTTGTTTCTGCCACAACATACTAGCAAGGGCCCGAAGCAACGTGGACCAAAACAGAAGCCTCAGATATTTGTGATAGCGGCAGAAAGCTGATTAACAGACAGTCTATTCCGATGAATGTACCCAGACTGCCGCCTCAGGGACACCAGCCTAACTAGTCTCTCCTTAGCACTTGTGATGTCTGATAACAGCTTATAATAACAACCAGTGATACAAAGATATTCTCTGATCCTGGAGTATTTTTGTGTTTTTACTCTGCCATCCCTTTCTTCTTGAATTCGTTTGAGACCTTTTGTGAAAGTCTTATTCGTGCTTTAAACTTTTCCACACTTGATAACTCAAATGTCTCACTGCTATCTTTGCTAGGACTAACCTTTTCTCATGTACAAAGCGATGGTTCTTTCCGGTCCCTTCTTTGTTTTTTTTCATAGACTTCCTGCTGTTGGAATTTCCTGGCCTGACATCTACTCTCGATAAGTTCCTGGGATGTGGGGTCTGTCTGAAACGGAAGGAGTTGTATCTATAGGAAGCACTTGGCCCAAGGAACTGCAGTGAGGATCAGATGGGCCCCGATCCTGGCAAAAACTCAGCGACAGAATGGTTTCTTCATTATAAGCAAAACACAAACTAAATCTCTCACCAAACTGATTCTTTTTATTTGTTCTGCTCAGATCTTTGACTTGAAATTTCTCTGGGGACTTGACGTCTTATATTTATCCTGTTCAAATTTTAGTTCCTCTTCATTAGATTAACATGAATGTTTCTTAGATCAGGTTTTGTTCTTACATCATTCCTTTTTTTTCTGTTAAATCCTTTAGTATTTTTTTTTTTACATTTCATTGGTACATGATATATACACATCACAATTATACTCCACATTGAGAATTTGTACCAGTATATGACAGAACTTAATTCTCATTTTCCCCATTTATTTATTTATTTCACTTATGAGTATGTCCTAAAGGTACATCATTCTTTTATGAATCCAAAGTTCCTACTCTAGAAGTGTACCAGTTGGGGTAGGTTGAGCTATTGCATAAGAAGCTCCAAATTACAACGGCTTAAGACAATAAGAGTTCATTATTATTATTATTTTTTAAAAATTGAATTCTTTATTAGTACATTTTATATCCAGCTCACGATCACACACAACACTGGGGAATTTGTACCAGTGTATGACACAAGTTGATTCTCATTTTTACCCACATCCCTATCCACCCTCACGCCCCCACCCCCTGTATACATGCTCTTTTCTTTCGGAATCATATTTATTCCTTCCCCTCATTACATTCCCACACCAAATTAAAAGTTCATTATTTAGTCACCCTTGCACATTTATTGCACATCTGTGTATTTTTTTTTTTTTGAGACAGGGTCTCACTTTGTAGTTCAGGCTGGCCCTGAGCTCACTATGGTGCCCAGGCAAGCCTTGAACTCAGCAATCCTCCTGTCTCTGCCTCCCGAGTGCTGGGATGACAGGGGTGAGCCACCATGCCCGGCACACATCTGTGTATTTTTACTGTAGAACTCAGGGGGCAAGATAACCACCACCTGGAATATTTGAAGGAAACCTGCAGAGAGAAAGACTAACGGATCTTGAATAGTAATTAGTTATTATATGCTGGCATGTTGCTTCTGTTCATCTTATTGGTCAGAACCATTCATCTGGACTGTTGTGAATTAACTGCATACTCCAAGAAGATGTACTGTTGTTCTAACCCCAAGTGCCTATGACTTTGACCTTATGTAGCAGCAGGGTCTTGGCAAGTGTCATCACGTCATGACGAGTTATGATATTTCCTCAGAGTGGGTCTTATTCTGATGCTTACAGGGTTCTTACTAGAAGGGGGACTTGCAGGCACAGATTAAGGGAAGAGTCACTTGTGGGGAGCGTGATGAGCAGGCCCAGATTGTGGGGCTGCTCCTACAAGCCAAGGATTCTTGGCATTCTAATGTCCTTCAAACTGCCAGTAGCCAGAAACAGCAAGGAGGGATATTTTAGGAGAAGCAAAGCTGAGACGCCAACCACAGGCATTGTCTCAAGCTTCCCACCTGAAGTTCTTTGTTATAGCAGCTCTGGTAAACTAATACACTGCCTTAGCCAAACACAAAGAGGTCAGGAAATTCAGTTTTCAGTGTGGCAGAGAGAAGACTACAGGTCAGTGTCATGAGCCCCAGGGACTATAATAAATATTCAGTAAAATTTACTGATGGTTTTGAGACTTTTATCAAACCATGCAGAGAAATATTGTCAAAATATCTACCTGAGAATTTTTTCATCTCTTCTTAAATATTTTCCACTGCTTGCTCTTACCTTTACAACCTGCAAACAATTCCAGTGGAAAGGATTGTCCTATTGGGGAATCTCAGAGCAAAGCAGGGCACTTGCCAGGGATTGCTTTGGTGATTCCAGGGCTCTTCACATCTGGTCCTGTTTCTGGAGCATTTATACCTTCTGATAAGTTTTAGAGCTTTGTATGGCATCACTTATCCTCATGAGTTAAGATTTCATTATAGCGATACCCCTCTATGGATGGCTCCCTGTTGGCTTAAACATTATTAGCACACGATACCAGTTTGACTAAATTATTGTATTTTTTTTTTTTTTTTGAGACAGGGTCTCGCTTTGTAGTTCAGGCTGGCCCTGAGCTCACTATGGTGCCCAGGCAAGCCTCGAACTCAGCAATCCTCCTGTCTCTGCCTCCCAAGTGCTGGGATTACAGGTGTGAGCCACCACGCCTGGCACTGTGGTATGTGGTGCTGATTGCTGGTTAATTGCTGGTGGGCATGAGTCACCACGCCCAGCATTGTTGTATGTGGTTACCAGGATCAAACTCAGGACCTTGCACTTGCGAGGTAGGCGCCGGAACCTCTGAGCTAAATGTCCGGCCTGGTATTTTCTTATTTTTGATATAGTGCCTTGCCCCAAATTTTAAATGTTGTCTAATAAGTTTCTGCTGTAAGCAAATCTTTTTTTGTCATTACCTGTGCATGGAGTCATGGTAAAAAGTCCTTTATTGATGTCAGCACAGGCATCCTTTCTGTTTTCTCCTTGATATGTTAAGGTCATAAGAAAGACCTAGCTTTTCTGATTTTCTGGAACAACCATCAAGGAGTTGTAGATTTGATGTGAGTTGGGCCTCATATTTGCAGAAGGGAGATCTGAGGCCATGTGACTGAAAGGCATTAGAGAGTTGATCTCTCCTTTCTAGTCTTTTCTACACGCACAATGCTGTGGATATGTTTTTAGTTGAAGGAAAAGCTCAAGAGCACCGAATACTTTAATTTCTTCAGGTAGCACATGACACATAAATATTTCATGTGTTCTAAGCAATCACAAGTCATTGCTTCCTTCTGGCAAGTCAAATTGTATAAATTAGTTAATGTTTGGCTTGGATTAATATTTATTAGATTAGCATTTACATTAAATTATATTGGGATATCAATTTAAGCATACATCTAGCAAATCCAGTTCTCAACTGGGATATTTGCATGTGTTTGTTGAGTAATCAGACATTTATAAATCATTACAAGCCCTTTTTATATATATTACCAAACATGCCATGGTACTTTTTTGAGGGGAAAACAAACTATACCGTCTGAAGATGATTTTGGCCTTTGGATGCAAATGAGAAAACATAGACAATAAAGCTTAAATCAAGTACTTATATATATATATATATATATATATACAGTAAATATATATGCACATACATCACACATGTATACAAACAGCGCGCATGTATTTGAATATGTGGGAATTCTATGAATTTTTCATTATTTCTATGTGTTGAGCTTTGCTCTTGATAGTTTACACTATTTTCATACTGAATACTTACTGATGTTTCCTCAAGTATGAAATTAATAGTTTTGCTTTACAGGTAAGTAAAGTTTGGGAAAGTTTTATGATTTGGGGGAAGATGTAATTAGGGGTAAATGTTTAACAGTGAGGCTTGACTTTGGCTAACAGTGGTTTTTTGTTTTTTTTTTTTTGAGACAGGGTCTTGCTTTGTAGCTCAGGCTGGCTCTGAGCTCACTGTGTAGCCCAGGCAAGCCTAGAACTCAGCAATCCTCCTGTCTCTGCCTCCCGAGTGCTGGGATGACAGGCCTGAGCCACCACGCCCGGCACTGTGATATGTGGTATTGATTGCTGGTGGGCGTGAGTCTCCACGCCCGGCATTGTATGTGGTCACCAGGGATTGAACTCAGGACCTTGCACTTGCGAGGCAGGTGCCGGAACCACTGAGCTAACCCTCTGGCCCTGGCTAACAGTGTTTTTAGCTTTGCAGGTCTTGTTCATAAACTCTGTCGAATAAAATCTCCAATGTCAAGCATACACTGTGTTTGTCATTCAGAATCTGTGATACTGTCCCAGGAAGAAAGCTTAGCAATCTCCTCTAAGGTAGCATTTTACAAAGCGACAACCCAAAGCCTAGAGAATTAGGAACAATCCACTCGCAATAACTGAAAAGTCACTGTGAATGTAACTCTAAACCTACGTGAGACAGGGCTGTGGTTTTTACTCTTTTATCGCTCTGAACCATGCAAACACTTCCTCCAACAGATACTTGTTTGTAAATGAAGGCTTCGGTGAATGAGTCAATGGAGATGCTTCTTTGATGATCTCACTCATCATCAGTCGACTTCTCACACAGGTCACGGTGGTCATGGGGACGGCTCGTGCGGCTTAGCTCTCCGCCTGAGAGTCCTCTTGTTGGACAAGCCCGGATGCTTCAGCGGGGGTGGGGGGAAATCTGGGAGTTCTTAGAACACAAAGTATTTGCCTCTGTCGCTTTGCCTTTCCACATGCGCTGAAGGCTCTCTGGAGGCTCCTTCCTGCTCATGCGGGGTGGATGAAGTCTTCAGTTCTTGGAAATTTTCCCAGACCTAGAGGGGTCCTTTCTCTTCCTTCCTTGGTCTTTATATGGAATGCTTTGCAACATATATATATATATATATATATATATATATATATATATATATATATATATATATATATGTATGTATGTATGTATGTTGGTGTGGGATTAAGCTTGTGACATTTCCACTGAGCTTCATTCTTATATCTCTGGCTCTTTATTATTAGTTTATATTTTACTTTGAGATAAGGTTTCAATAGGTTACTAAGTTGCCCGGGGTGGATTTGAACTTTCCATCCTCTTGCCTCAGCCTTCAAGCATGATGAGTCATAGGTAGGTACCACTGTGGTTAGCTAAGCAAAATAATTTGACAGAGAATTGGAGAAAACAGGTCCTGCACTTAGCAGTGGAAATTGTGGATATTAGCTCTACTTCCTGAGTGACTATGTAGTGTTAAGACTGGTACAAATTAATGAATGTATTTACCTTTTCTTTTGTTTTTTAAAATTTTTTAAATTGTGAAATAGGTACATTTTATATACACATCATGATCACACTCAATATTAAGAATTTGTACCAGGATATGACACAACAATGTTCATTTTTCACCTTTTAAAATCTTGGGTACTTAAACACTGTAGGTAGTGTTTTCTGTTTCCAAACCCATAAACTCAATTAGTATGTTTTAAAAAATTATCAATCATGCTACTACATTTTCATTCATTTCATTGATAATCTTATTTTTGGAAAACATAAGTAGCAGGGTACTTAGATAAAAAGTGTAATCCTTTCTCTCTGCACCATTTACTTAGCATCTAAAACGTACCCGGGACTCTGCTGGACCTTGATATTCTTGCAAAGACCGGACTGAAGGACATGGTGAGCAATGGATGTATGATATGGTGGTCGTAAGAGAAAGTTTTAGGGTGAGGCTGAAAAGCCAAGGTAAAAGAAGGAAAGGAGGACATAGGGTGTTTTTTGTTTTGTTTTTATATATATATTTTTGAGCAGCTTGCCTAGTTACACATGTTGCAACACTTAATCTTTGTAAAAATGCTGTGAAGTTGGCTGTTGCCAACCTCAGAGCCAACCTTATTCTGGAATAAGCTCTGTGCCAAGGGAACCAAGCGAGGGTGGTTTTTAACCCAATGGGACAGGGACCCTCACGAAAAGGGAAAGTTGGGAGCTGGACACGGTGAAGCAAAGACAACGTGAAGATGACATAATCTGCACACCCAGCTGTGCCTGGGGCCATCGGGAGCTGGAGGGAGGTGCGGAAGGGATTCTCTGGGAAGGAGCCAACCTGCTGGACACTTGGATTTTGGGTTTCAAGAATAGTGAGAATTTCTGCTGTTCAGGGCGCTCACGTTGTAGCAGTAGGAAATGAAAAAACTGGTATCTTGATCTCCAAGTTCTTGGATGGCAGCAGTGATCTATGAAGAGAAGAGCGGGAGTCTGAGCTTGGTACTTTCAGTGTTGGATTTGCCTGGATAGCCCCATGACATTGTGTCTCTACACAGCTGATTTCTTGCGGTCATTCGTACTTACACCCTTAGACTTTAGCATGGTGCCTGACACAGGTGTGCGCTGAATAAATAAACAAGAGCATCTTCCATAAATACACTCTTGGCATTCTACAAGTGTGTTGTACCAAGGAAACGCTGTGCTCTCACACATCTGTACTCGCTAGAATTTCACATTGCCTAACATTTATGGTAGAGTGACTTATATGATATTTATGTAAGATCATTACAAATCTGCTATAATGAAAAATAGCAATTTATTCATTTGTGCATTTGTTTTTTCTAATACAGACTGAGTCCTAGTACTGTATCAGGTTTTTGTTGACATGGGAGAGATAATTCTTTTTTTTTTTTTTTTTTTTTGCCTTTTGAGACAGGGTCTCGCTTTGTAGTTCAGGCTGGCCCTGAGCTCACTATGGTGCCCAGGCAAGCCACAGCGAGCTCAGCAATCCTCCTGTCTCTGCCTCCCGAGTGCTGGGATGACAGGCGTGAGCCACCACGTCTGGCATTGTGGTATGCGGTGTTGATTGTTGGTGGGCGTGAGTTTCCACGCCCAGCATTATATGTGGTTACTGGGGATCAAACTCAGGACCTTGCGCTTGCGAGGCAGGTGCCGGAACCATTGAGCTAACCCTCCGGCCCGAGAGATAATTCTTTACATTCTCCAGAATTTCATGAGCTTTGCAGCGAGTTTCACTAATAAAACATTTTCAGTCTTCTTTCCTTCCTCGTTTGTTCCTCCCTGGAAAAGGAGTAGCTAAACCGAAAGCTTTAAAATGCCTAGGATCTGTAGGCAGAGTGGTGATGGTAAATAAAGATGCCGTGTGGAGCCTCTGGAAGGCCCGAAGGAAGACCCAGAGTGGGCTCAAGGGGCCGTGACAAAGCCAGGCCACATCTGCTACTTTCCTTTGAGTCCAATACAACTGAGCCCCGGGAGAGACAAGCACTTTTCCGAGGCCCCACGTGTGAGATACCTGTCACGGGAGGGACGTTCCGTGGTTCACCAAGGCCGCAGTTTGCAGGTGGGGAGCAGCAGGCCGCCTTACAGGAGATGGCAGACCCTGGGCTGGAGGAGGCCAAGAGGGACAGGCGTGTCGCGGGGAAGGTAGCTTACGCCCCCGGCACCCACGCTGCCGCTGTGTCGTCCTTTCCTCAAGCCGGAGGCTGAAAGAGAGCCCCGCTCAAACCGATTCTGGAATTCCAGCTGTTGGGAATTACGAAGTAGCTCGGTTGAGTTACTTTCTGCAGACAACAGTGATACATTATAGACCATAATACGTCCAAAGAAGAGCTGTCCTACGGCACCGAAGAGGAACTCGATGGAAATGAAAACAGCAGGAGGAGGAGCGTTCACAGTGGCAGAAGGTCCAGAGAGGCCGGAGCAAAATCCTGGAGGGAAAGCAGCTCCAGAGGAGTCAAGCTCTTAAATATGTGCATAAATTCTTCCCATTTAAATATTTGGCTGACTATTAAACTACACACTTGCGAGGAGGCGTTAGAAAGCCTTGGGAAAAATCTTTAGTTAGGAGTTGAAGGCTCTGGGGCTGAAGCCTGCAGGGAACACAGTGCACATTTGAATCCAGCCTGGTGAAACAGGAATCAGAGCCCAGAGCATTAAAACATACCATTTACCAAGTCCAATAACTAATATGAAATTCACTAAAGCAAGAAAATGTCATCTGTAATTTAGAAGGGACCAGTTTTTATAGTTAAGGGGAAGGTTAGGATTAGCGTGAGGCTTATATTTGTGTTTGGTTTAGGAGTGAGGGTGGTGCTAGGGTAAGGGTTAAAGTTTGCATAAATGTGAGGGTTTGAGTGAGGGTAAAGGCGATATTTAAATACAAGGTGAGCACTGAGTGTGTTTCAGTTTCCACTAGGATTAGGTTTACGAGTGTTGAAAAGGAGCGACAGCACCTGCGTTCACATTGAAGTCCGGAATAATTAAGCAAAATGCGAAGGATAAGGTAAGTGGGGGAAATACTTTTATGAACGACAAACATGATATGTTCGGCTGATGATGTCTTGTTCTTGTGGCTCAGTGCTCTTTCTGATCCTCTGGAGTCAGACCCACCTGCTCTAGCAGATGCTGGTGGTGCCTGGTTCTCCAGGACCTCAGGCGAAGCCCAGAGCTCAGGTGAACGTAGTTCCACTGAGGGCAACTCTTCCCTAATGGTCAATAGGCCACAGCATGTAAACGCTCCTGACTTTGTAAATTAGAGGGACCCTTCTGAGGCTCAGTCTAGGCTGCTCCTCAAGGGTCTCTGTCTCAGTCATCCTCAGGACAGGCAGTTTCATGATTCTACATCCGTGTCCCATCCTTTCTTATCCAACTATCCCTGCTCGTTCAGTTTGGTTTCATAAGATCAACTGGCATCTATGTTCTTGTCTTGGATTCACAACTTTGTAAGACATTCCCTGGGCGTATTCGCACGGGCCTCTGTGAGAGTCCTCCGTCCTGTCCCATTGCTCTGACACTGCCAACTCTACTCGCCTTCATCCCTGCAGGTATATATGGGTCTTAACACATAGGAGTAGGTAACTTCTCCCTTTTATTCTTTCTTGTCAAGATTGCTTCGCTGTTCTTGGGCTGGTACCCTCGTGTATATGACTTTGAGGAAAATTGAAAACATTCTAGGCCATGAATTCGGCATGTCTTCTTTTCTAGACCTTTTATTTTCTTCTTCAGCACTGTGTAGTTTTTTTTTTTTTTTTGAGACAGGGTCTCGCTTTGTAGTTCAGGCTGGCCCTCAGCTCACTAGGTAGCCCAGGCAAGCCTTGAACTCAGCAATCCTCTTGCCTCTGCCTCCCGAGTGCTGGGATGACAGACATGAGCCACCACACCCAGCAAGCACTGTGTACTTTTAAACATATAACTACTTCCTATATTTTGCTAGATTTATACCCTAAGCATTTTATTTTTGAGGGAGTAATTATAGATGGTCTTGCATGTGTGTAACTTATCGCATTCTACATGAGATGCCATCATATCAGATGCACTGTAGTTATATATTATCTCATATTGTGTCTTTTTAGTCTCCCTTGTTTAGAATACAATTATTTAAACAGCCAGTCTCACATTAGACATTTTTTAATCATTAAACATAACTTAGAGAACACCAGTTCTAGTTTACTGTATTTACATAAAATTTGGCATATTCTTTTTTCCCTCTTGATGTTTGAGGTTCACTGTCTTATCATTGCCTTTCTCTTTAGAGAACACCAGTTATTATGTTTTAGGAATGTTCACTAGTGGCACATTGATAGTTTTCTTACACGTGAGAATGTCCTGCATTCCTCCTCTGGTTTGACAGGTTTTTAAAAACTTTCATATTGTTACATTTCCTTCTGATCCCCATATTTTCTAAGAAGAAAGCTGTTGTGATTCACATCATTTTCTACTACAGTATGATGTCCCTTCTCTTATCCTAATTTCAAGATATTTTTCTTGTTTTAATTATCAGAAACTTGTGATAATGGATAAATAGCTGATAAAGGAGCATATACATCGATCATTTTAATAGATCTTCAAAAAAGTATTTCAAGGAAGTTGTCAAATTTTTAATGTTACAACTAGCAATTTTTAAAATTGAGTTTATTGGTACATTTTAAGTACACATTATTTTCACATTCATCACTGAGAATTTGTATGTGTACATGATATACCTTGATGCTTATTTTTTACATTTAGCAATTTAATAATACTTGTTTCATCCCTTTGCAATTGTGTTATCAAAAACTTTAATTTTGTCCATGTGATTAATATCCTATTGTTGTGTACTTTAATTTATGAGGGAGGTGAAATTTTTTATGTGTTTGAATGTCATTTGTGTTTTTCTGTTGAATATTCATGTATTTTCTTCACATATTGAAGTTGTTAATTTTTTTCAGTGATTTGTAGGACTTCAGGGAAGTCAGATGGTTGTCTTCATATGATTTCTCAAACAGTACTTTCCCCCTATAATAATAAATCTTTCCTTCAATTTCTTCCCTTCCTCATCTTTCAAGACCCATTCTTTTTGATTCCTTATTCCTTTACAACTTTTTTCTTTCTTTGAAGTCTTTCCCTATTTTTACCCTTCTGGGGGCTCCTTCCTCTTTCTATAATGGAATTTCCTTGGCTTTTGTTTATGGTGCTCTCTTTGTATCTCACGTCAGTCTTTCCGAGTGAGGGTGTCCAGTATATCTTTTTATATGGCATTCGTGCCGTCTCACACAGAACACTGATACCATCTGATCAGAGTGCTCTTTGGGCCGACCTCCTCTGTAGTAAGTGGCAAGGGCTGTATCCTCACCATCTTCCTGAATGACCACTTATCGTCGCAAGATACCCTCCTGTTTCTTGAAACCCTCTGGTCCATGAGAAGCCCATTGTCTGAGCTCCCTTTGCCCCTTCGTGCTCTAGTAACTAGCAGCGAGTCCTCAGATACGAGCTCAGGGTTGACGTCATCATCTTCCACCAGTCACTGCTCTTGCCCGAGAGCCAAGCCTTCTTGGACGTCTGCTTCTCTTCATTCCGTAGATCGTAACAGTCATCTGGCCTTCTCTACATAGATGGGAAATCCATCCCATCCATTCCTTTTCATAATTTCCAAGCTGTATTCTCGGTTTAAATCCTCATAACATTTTTAATGAGACTATTGGAGACTTGGCTGCTCACCCAGCTTCTCCATTCCACAAGGAGGCTGTCGAGATGAGCTTCCTTACATCTGCTGCCGCCGCTTCTGTGCACACACATCATTTTAGATAATGAGTTGCGGGAGGTGGAGTAACGACCCCCAGAAACATCAGCACCCTAATCCTTGCACCCTGTTGTGTCATCTCACGTCTGTAAAAGAGTTTGCAGATAGGATTCAGTTAGGATCTTCACATGGGGCTGTTATCCTGGGTTACACCGCGGTCACAACGTGATCCGAAACAGATCCCAAGTGTCCCAGACAGGTTGGGCCGTAGGAGAGGAGAAAGCAATGTGAGTACGGACGGCAGATATGAGGGGCGTCAGCAGCCCCAGAAACCGGAAGGGACAAGGGCTGGGCGCTACCTGGACCCTGAAGAAAAGCCACCTCTGCTCACACCTTGACTTTAGATCCATGAGATTTCTTGAACTTTTGACCTCCAGAAATGTGAGAGAATGAAGTTTTCTGTTTTGAAGCCTCCAAGTCTGTGGAAGTTTATTTATTGTATTTATCTTTCCACTTATTTATTTATTTATTTATTTATTTATTTATTTATTCACTCACTCATTTACCTATCTATCTCTCTATTTATTTTTTAATTGAAGCAATGGGAAAGTAGTGCACCCCTCCTGCTCCTAGTCTTCACCCTCTCCTTCTGTACATCATCAGAGCAATCACACTGACTTTCTCTTCCATTTCTGAGCACACACACTCTTAAGCCTTTTCTATTTTTATGTAGAATTACTTCCCTTACTAGACTTTCCTTACTACTATCTAACAAAACTTGTTCATTTTGAAGACTAGGCTTCGTCCGACTTGGGACATTCCTGGTCGCGCTCCCACCGAGGCGCCCTCCCGCTGTGCCGAGCCCACTGACGGACCTCTGTCCCCCGTGAGCCGAGCTCCTCAGGAGCAGCTTCTGCTTTCCTTCTGGCCTCGGGGCTTCTGTACCTGGTACCGTACTCGGCTCATGACCCTCTCTTAGTAATACCTGGGGAGGGAAGAAGCCGGCGTGAGCTGAGTGTGTTCTGATAGTCTTGTTTGCATCGATTGGTATCTCTTTTCCCTCACTAGATAAACGGAGAGTACAGGAATTCATCTTTATCTTAAGTCTCTTGCCCTACTTACTTGTTTTCCATTTTTGCAAGCAGTTGTGCTACCATGAGACTTTTTAAAGACAGATGCAGGCCACTGTCTAACTGTTGATGATCTACCGTGACACTCAATGTGTACGGTTAGGATGTAGGTGGAATCACGTAGGAGAAGCATTGAACTAAAAAGCCAGAGCAGCCAAATTCTTCCTGTGAACTTACCATGTTCCTACTTAGATTCATTTACACGAAAGTGGTTTCTTTGTTCTTGTAGAGCCTATTATTTTAATCTTGAGATAGTACGTAACTTCATCAAGATTTAACATTTAATTTATATTTATTCCATTTGTTCAGACAGTCTAGACATCTGGATAAAATGAAATATTTATGTATTTTCCCCAAAGACTTTAGTAAGGATAGGACACTTGCCCCTTATGTAATAGATATTCTACTAGCTCCTTCCATTTCCAACAAAGTTTAATGTTCATCCTCTCCTCACTTTGGTAATGATTTTCAGGAGTTCTTTTCTTTTATATCCTTGAGAAATTTGAAAAAAAACATTAATCTACATTTCATTTTTCTTTTTTTTCCTTGCTTTGCTCTCTCCATTCTTCCTGGGTTTCCCCGCTGACTTACTTATTCGAGTAAGATGTCATCTTTTGGAACACTTGAATTGACTTTAATCCACTTATCACTGTTTTCTGTATGCAGAGAGTACTGTGGTTTATTATTAATGTTTTCTTTTAAATTCCTCTAGTTCCATCATGGTAGGTGGGCGCCCAGAGCATCCAGACTTTCTACCTCTCGGTGCTCAGGCCTGTGAGGATTGGCTGTATCTAATGACTTGCTTCTGACGAACGCAGGAGAGAGGATGTTTCTTCTAGGTCCTTGGTTACTTAAAGAGTAGCTCTGCACTCACATTCCCTGCTTTCCGTCTCTCTCAGAGCCTCCTTCTGTAGAAAGTCAGGTGTCAGGTTATGAGCATCCTACGGAGAGGCCTAGGGGACCAGGGGTTGGTGTCCTAGGAGGGCAGCCACTGAGCTACAGAGGCGTGGTAACAGCCACGTGACTGAGTCTTTAAGTGGATCCTCCTCCAGTCAAGGCTGGGGATGGCTGCAGAGCCACTGAAAGAGTCAGACAGTGACTCTGTTGACTTAAGCCACTACAGCTGAAATAATGTGTCATGCTGCCATTACAAGTTTGTGTAAATTAGTGTGCTAATGTGTGTTTTAATGTCTATAGTGGGAGAAAAACTACAGGAATTTCATATTAAAATCTGTTATTTAATCCAAACTTCCATATATTTTTATTTTTCTAAGATTCAGTATTAAATAATGAGACAGAAAGAGTCTTCTGTGGGAGACAGAAGACTCAGCATTTAGACATTTTCCAGTCATCTAAAGAGGTTGGGTTTCTTTGGTCATCTGGATAATAAATTGGTTGTCAAAACTGACCATATATTGGAATCATCTTGGAAACTGCATATTATTGAAGCTCTGATTTAACTGGTGTGAGATGTGATTTAGGTGTTGGAATTATGAAGAAATCTCTCTAATTGGTTCTAATTTGCAGTAAAATTGAGAACTGCTGCCCTTCATCATTGTTTTTCAAAGCTAGTGGTGTCACATTACCCTGTGAATGTGTTATCAATGCAAGATCTCATTCCTCCCCCAAAGTACTGAGTTAGACATTCTGAGGTGGGTTCCAGAAACCCATGTTTAACGCAGCTTCCAATGGAGTTTGTATTCTAAACTTTGGGGGACCACAGTTTAGTCTGGAGATTCCTCAAGGTTTTTCATTTAGTGGGTACATATCTATATTCTCTTGCTCTAGGGACCTCACAGCCATCATTCCTACTCTGTTATTCATTTAAAGTATATTATTAGTTACCTTTCCATTGCTGGAAGCAACTACCACACACACACACACACACACACATGCACACATGCACACATGCACACATGCACGCACACACTCGCGCACATGTGTGCACATGCAATTTAAACAAGAAAGGTTTATTTTTGGCTCACTTGTTCAAAGGGGTCAGTACCTAGTTGACTGTCTCCAAAGCAGAAACAGTGTGGCAAAAGACCATGGTGCAGGAAGGTTGCTCAACCCATGTATGTAGGCAGCAAAGAGAGAATGCAAGATATAGGGACCCAGATGAAGAGACAGGGAACAGAAATATACTTCCATTCCCCGGTGACTTATCTCCTCCAAGGAGCCCCACTGCCTACCAGAACATTCCACCACGCACTTGTTGTGGGTTGACCAACTGATGAATGTAATGTCTTCATGATCCAGTCTCCGTCTAGAGCCGTGTCTCTGAGCACATGAGACTCTGGGAAACAGCGGATGAGCTACCAGATTTCAAGTAGCACATTCCTGCTCCCATAAACTTCAACTTGCGAGTCTGCCGAAGCCGGAATTTTCATGACATGGCAGTTGCCCTTAGTCTGCTAAGTGATAAGCCAGCCATCCTAGTTAATGTCCCTGGGCTGAAGCTTCTAAGAAAGCCTAAGTGAGTGTGAGCCAGTCACAGAGCCCTTCTGCTTCCACGGAAGGGAAAGTTGCTCACTGTTAGGATTATGACATCACAGAAGACTCAAGCGTGCTCTAGGAGCCCAGAGGCTTAGCACAGAAGTCTAAAACACATCAAACAAAATAAAGATCAGAAGCAGAGGAAACGATAAGAGGTAGATTTGGGGATCCGAAGGACTTGTCAACCAATTCTTGGTTTATTCATACAGAGAAGGTGAGGCAAAATGATACGAAATAAACAGTTGATTAACTTTGATTGAAGGAAAGATGGGCCTTTTGGTGACAGGGCCAGACTTGGATTTTTACCAGGTTGCTTCACTGTTATATTCATCAGTTCAGTTGGCTCCTTCCTGGATCAGCTGACTCTTATGATTTCCAAGTTCCGTATTGGATCTCAGGGAGGAATTTGCATTTGGGGGGTTATTGTTTTTGTGCAGTTTTTCATAGTAATAAATGCAAATTAATACTAAAACTCCCAGATGGAACTTAAATATGGGTTAAATTGAAATTGCAGAGAAAAACTCTGCTTTCTTTCTCTCTCTCCATCTATCTATATGTATTTGTATATGTATATGTATATATATATGTGTGTATGTATATATATATATATATATATGTCATTTATAGATACTATATCAGCCATCAGTGAAGCACTTGAATATTTGTTGGGGACCTAAGTACCCAGATGCCTTCCTTTTATACATATATGTTGTATTAATTATATATATTAACATATGCAGTAATACCTCAGTTCACAAACACTTTCGTTTGCGAACAATTTGGTTTGCAGTCAGAGGCTGTCGGCATCACTTTGTTTCTGTTCGCAAATGCTAGACTGAGTGACAAAGGCAGCCCAGCCAACTTTCCCACTCATCACAGATGTGGCCCTCTCTTCCAAAGTCGTAGAACAAATGAAGTTGTTGAACACAGGTACTGCTGTACATACTTACGAGTATATCTCCTTATTACGTTTATATCCTTTTGTAGTGCAGCCAAGGTCGGTAAAAAGAAATAACGACTCTCGCTATTCAGCGGGCACAACTTGGTTGCTCTCAGCGGTGGCCTGTGAACTTTGTGTTTACTGCCTCTTACAGACCCTTCCAGGACACATAGTTCCCATTTTGTCAATGAAGAAGTAGAAACTGAGAGAGATAAAGCAACTATCTTAGGACAGTAAGGGGCAGATACAGAGTGGGAGCTTGAGTCTCTCAGGTTCTGGTGAGATCCATGTGTCCACCTCACTGTCCAGCACTACGTTAACCCAACCTTGAGGGCAGGTCAAGGGGTCTAGTCGCCTGCTTCCCTTGACCTGTTCACCGCCCTCCTTCCCACTACTTTCCGCCCACTTTCCATCTCTCTTACGAGTCGTAGTGCAATAGTTACTTATCTGCTTATCGGCAAGCCTTTCCCTTGTTCTTCTGAGACTGTGGCCACAGCAACAGAAACAGCAGAACAAAGTCAGTAAGTTCTAAGAATACCGATGCTGGGCCAAGCAGTGTCTAGTGAGCCAATTTACCTTCCTCGAAATGAGTCAAGGTGCAGACATCCAGGCATTTGGGAACTTTTGGAACACAAGATCAATGAATGCTTTTGAAAAACCCAGTCAAGAGTTTATTTCTCAATCCAAACAAACAAAAGGTTCCAGGAAACAAGAAACCACTGTGAAAACCCTGGCTTTGGTGCTTATTATTCTTATTTCCTAGAAAGTTCTTGAAATCTCAGACCATCCTGTCTGAAACATCATGCTCGACTCCGATGCCTTCCTCTCTTTCTTCTTTACTTTCTCTCCTATTCTTAGTACTTGTTACTACTTGGAACAAGTGTGTGTGCGTGTGTGTGTGTGTGTGTGTGTGTCTCTGTCTCCCCCTGTCATGGAAAGTCCCTGAGAACTCTGTTTGCCTTGTTCACCAACATACCTGGCACATAGTGTGTATTCAACAGATTCCGGCCATGTGTATTTAATATACAAGGAAAACTGTATATGCTTGTGCTTATGGTTTTAGAATAAAATGCAAACGCGCTAAACCCTGAGAAATTGATCACAGCAATAGAATTCATAAATGTGGAAGGAAGGGGGAGGAGCTGAGAAGTGAAATAACTGCTGGTCCTCAGTGGAACCAAGGTATTGGACAATGTTAAACACTTTTGAAGAGCTTTTAAAATTATATTTTGTAAACTATTTTTTCTTAAACTTTAAAAGAGTCTTTCATGAAGTGAAGAATTTTTAAGAAATTAAATCAGAGTTTATTTCCATTTTTTTAGGTTCAAATAAATTTAAATGTCATATTTGTATTCAAAACAACACGTGTTTTATGAGCCCTTAAGTACTTTCTAGAAGCCTACCTATATACCTGTGAGTCATCTATCTTCTTTGTTTTCTTTTTAAAGGTTCTCTTTTGATTTATATCTACAATAAGGGTGATTAGCAAATTGGTTTTCACCAAACCCTTACAATGTTTATTTTTGAGTAATATGAAGCTAGGTGATTTTAAAAAATAACTTCTGAGTATGTGGCTATGACCCAAATTTTCATAATCAGCACTTCTTAAAAGACTAAAATTACTGTTCATAGAAAATACGATTAATTTATTTAACAAATATTTCCTGGCCAGCGAGTATAGGGTGAACACTATGTTATCACTAATCATCACTAAAAAGGTGATGATTCCATGAGGTGAATATACGATTAGTTTTAGATGTTTCTTATGAGGTAAAATTTTATGGTGTTACGATATAATAGTCTATGTTCATAATAACAAGCTTAAATCACCAAGAAAAAAAGCAATAATTTTTATGTGGTGGATAAGTTTGACGAGAATTCTTTACAAATATTTTTTGTCCCCTGGGAGAAGTGTGTGTCCTATTAGCAAAATGATGGAAGCTTCTGCCTAGGGCCAGGGATTCGTTTGAGGTTCCTCAGCTACTGAAAGGCAAGGCTGGACCAGAACTCCATATCTCCTTATTTTTCCTATTGTGTTATTTTCTTATATACATTTTCACTACGTGGGGAAGTATATGCTGCGGTCTACAAGATCTTCATGAAAATGTCTGAAAAATTATCATTAAGACCCAAGATTAGGTTCCACTTTTCTGAAAGATACATTTATTGTGAAGACCTCATTTCTGGTGTGATAGTTTCAAAACAACACCTTGTATACATGTTCTCATGAACGTTACACAACCCTAGACGGAAAGTGTTGTGAGTGGTCCCATACTGGCTGGGTCAGACCAAGAAAGAAAGGGTCAGGGAGAGAGGGCAGTCCGCAGGTCACGCTCGAGGCAGCCAGTCCTGAGCCAGAGAAGTGCCGGCCTTGGCTGCAGGGAGCGGCTTGGCCAGCGGCCGGTGCACCCCTTCTCCTCGCTCCCTTTTGCTCCCTGCTGGACTGGGACGGCTTGTTTCGGTGTCTTCCCTGACTCTCAGGCAGCCACTCTCCATCTCAACACGAGAGCAGCCAGATGGGCACTGGGACGCCTCTGTCTCACTCCACCACTTCAGAAGCTACTGTGGCATTTCTGGGGAATCGAGAAGCATCCCGGAGGGGCTAATTCAGGACGTGAACTGGGCTCCTTATTTGCATATCCAGCACGCACAGCAAACCTTCCAGAAGATTCTCTGGTTTTAGCCTTGCCCTGACTGAAGTAGGCCTGCAGCTGGTACGTAGTGGCCCTTCTCGGGTGTGAGCGTAGGAAGGCTCTCTCCTCCGTACTGGCCTCCTTGTATTGTAGCAAGATTCCCGTAAGCCTGCTTGTGAATTTTTTTCCTCTGGTAGTGTGATGTCTTTAAGTCCTGTAAATCTACTTAGCATTTTCATTCTGAGTAGTATGGAGGGAGCAAATAAATACTCAAGAAGAGCTTAACATGGAAGCTCTCTAGAGAGCAGCAGCCAAGGAACAGGAGTGGCCAAGACCAGTGCCCAGTAGAGCTGACCTGTGGCATGTTGACCTGTCACAGGAGCCACAGTGAGCAGGATCCCAGGGTGTCAACCGGGGATATCCAGCATCACCTGGTGTCGTCTGGTATATCAGGGCTGCCAGTCAAACTACATCTTACCAGCTCTTGATTTCCACCTGAACTGAGAAAAAGGCTCTCAGGCTGACTGGCGGCGGTGTGTCAATCTGGCTTCCTGCAGGGCGGGAGCTGCTGGAAATGGGCTTCCGCTAGTGACTTCATGCCTCTTGCTCGGTTGCTTTTTTCAAACTATGATGTTAGGTGGATTCTGAAACACGTTCCCCAAACTGGGCCTCACCCTTCTTCCGGTTACAAAATCTGTTGCTTTTCCATTCTAGACTCTGCTAATCTGTCCGGGCTTCCTCATCACTAGAATAGCAATGATTAAACTTGGACCAAACCCACTGCTGCAGCTCTAGAGAAGAGCTGGCTGCAGGCACAGGTGCCATGGCGCTGGCTGGTTCCTGCTGCTTCCCGGCCTTGTTTGGAGGGTACTGATTTGCAGCTCTTCTTGGCCTCCAGACACAGATTAAATGCAATTACACAGTTTACTACTGTGTAATAATTATTTACCGAGGACTTTCCAAACAATAAACCCTAAATTGCATTTCCCAAAGGTCAAAAGCAATTCTTCTTATCCTTATAAAGTGCTTAATCACCCTTCACAGAAATCATATACAGGAGGGGTAAGTGAACATGGAAGATAAGTGTTCATTTGAAAATGTGAGCTTATTGAATCCTCAATTCTAAAAAATCCTGTAGGGAGCCTTCTATAAGCCAGGTGTGGTAGTGTTTGATCATAATCCCAGCACATTGAAGGCTGAGGCAGGATTGCAAGTTCAGGCCCAGCCTGGGTACTGAGTGATTTAGTGACACTGTTTCAATAAAGGCAAAAGAAGTTTTGAAAAAAGAGCTAGAGATATAGATCTGTATCAAGGCCTTGGGATCATTCTGTGGGAAGATGCATAAAAGCCTATTATCTATAAACACCATAATAGTGATAATATTCATATTTATTTTATGATAATCTGATGTAAGAATTTATTAACTTTATCATCAGTTTAGACCATCTAGTTGAACATGAGCACATGGAAGGTGCTGGAGAGAGGGCACCTCACCCACTCTCTTATGGCGGGTTAGAGCCAGGACTGTCTCTTGGATGTTGGACTGAGAAATGTGCCGATGAGCGGACTTGCTCTGAAGTGGTAATAATAGGTTCAGAACGGGAGCAGTTAGGTTCCTTCAGGCCTCCAACTGGAAAGCAACTTCGTAAAAGTGGCTGGAGACACAGCTTGCTGTGAAGGCCCTGGGTTCAAACCTCAGTAGCATGTACAAAGTCTGCTATCGGGAATCAGGATGCTAGACAATAATACTCATATGTATTTTATGATAATATGCTATAAGAGTTTATAAGCTTTGTTATCAAGTTTAGGTCATCTACATTAATATGGGCACTTTGCCAATGCAAACTCTTCTGTAACCAGGAGAAGCCAGGTCATTGTATTCCTGGAACCGGGGGTGGGGTGGGAAGGGATGGCACCAAAAGACAGGAGACCCTTGCAGTGTGGCTGTGCTCAGTACCACAGCCGTGCTGATGGCGTCACAGGTAGGCACATTGCCAGCTATTCTTCGATCCTTATGGGTTTTGGTTTCCTGAGTGTTTTCAGGCAAGGCAGAGTGACATTTTGTCTAGGGATGACTTTTCCCACTGCTGAGGCAGAACTATCCCAAATATCTTAGCTAATACTCCACGAAGTATAAAGTTTTCTACTTTAGCTACTGGGAAAAAGAATTATTCCCGGTCCTGTGTCAGAGACAGGTGATGTTTCCCCTAATTTCTGCATCTCAGCCCTCCAGCAGCCGCCTCAGCTGTGTCTCCAGAACTCTCTTCCCAGCACTGTATTTTTTGGCGTCAGTCATTTTGATTTCTCCAAGTCACAGTTCATGATCATGGCACGGCAAAGGATGAGGGGCTCTTCGGAGCTGAACGGCAGTTTAAACTCTAAGAGGGCCTAGCGGGGCTTCCTTAAGAGAGAGCCCTCAGTGTGAGAGAGTCTCAGGATAAAGGAGAGTCCAAACTGAAACTTCTGTGGCTTTTTATTAACAGAACCAGGAAGCAAGGACAAAGGACAAAAGAGGGATGTCTGTGCAGGAGCTCCTGTAAGGGGCAGGGAAGGACAGGGTGGTCTGTTATGTGACTGGCCTTAGGGCCAACCTAAGTGATAGATCGGAGTATGGGGAACACAAGAGCCAGAGCATTCATTCCTTAAGACAGTGCGTTTTGATTCTGCAAGGACTTGTGGCCCTGTAGACTGTCTTTTAATCCATGGCCGCCAAAGTCCCTCATCTCCAGTGCTCCCTCACCCCCACCTTCTTGGCTCCAGCATCTCAAGAAGACCCAGGGGCTTCCTTGGGACTTTTCTCCCTGAGCTGAGGCCTACAACTGACCCAAGGCTACACTGGGTCATCTTAGGGCTCGCTCCATTGCAGCTATATCTCAGTAATCATTCAACTCATGATGAATATTGAAACTGATGAGTACTAAACATTTCCCCCAAAATAATCTAATGAGAGACATTTCATGGAAGTTCCCTAAAGTTTCATGTTTTACAGGACTAATATGAGCCTTTTAGAGTTAGTGGAACCACTCTTAAAACTTTTTAAAACCCATGATTTGCATTTAAAGTGCACAAAACTACAAGACAGTAATGATGAATATGGCATGTTCTGCACGGTTGGTAGCTACTGTGTAGCTGGTACAAGTGCAGAAGCATTTTATTGTCAAATGGGATGTGCGCAGGGTTTTCTGGGCTCTGCAGCTGACAAGTATTAAGGGAGGACTGCATCGCCCTGTCTCACAGGTCATTATCCTGTATTGCCTGGTGCTCAGAGTCTTGAAAGTGTTGACGTATATGTGTCTCTAGATTTTTACTTGCTTCAGGTGGGAGAGGAAACCTGTTCTGTGTTACTCCGTCTTGGTCAGAGTAGTAAAGACATCTCTTTTCTCTTTGAATTTATGACATATTTTGGACCACCTGATGATGTATTTCTTATGGATTCTGCTCTTAGATACTTTCTTTAGTCTCTGGAATGCTTTTTCACTGGGCTTGTAGCACATTTTCTACCCTCATGTCTCTATCCGCTAGAGAAGGAAGTTTGGGCATTGCATTAAAAATAGCTCTTTAATCTTTTAATAAGGCAATATTCCCAAAGTAGAGGTCTATAGACTAAATTTAACCCAAAGATGAGGTGTGTGTGTGTGTGTGTGCGTGAGAGAGAGAGAGAGAGGGAGAGGAAAGAGAGAGAGAGAGGGTGTGTGTGTGTGTGTGTGTGCACTTGCAGTTTTGAAGCACTGGAATCTTCCCATGGGTGTCTGAGTTTCTGGATTCCCACTTGTGAAAAAGTCAGACCTGACGTTCTGGCTCGTGTTCCCACCGTGTCCTTTGCCTGAGCTCTGCTAGCAGCTGCTCCCTTTTGAAGCGCTGTATGCTTTGCTCCCCCTGTTGATGTGGGCCTCTCCTGGCACCTTGGTCTCGTTTCTGTTATTGATGGGTCCCAGGGGTCACGAGGATCTGTGTTCTCAGAGTGGCGGCCAAGAGCACAGATTCGAGTTCTGATCCCTGCTGGGGCATTTTGGCAACTCAGCTTCAGTTCTTTTTCTCTTCCACAGATGCGTTCTCCAGCCCCACCTTGTCCCTTTCTTCTTCTCTGCTTTTTATATTTATTCTTTTCTCCCTGACCTATTCTGACTTTGTTGCCTGATAGGTCAGCTTCTTGTCAATGTACAATTTGATTTCAAATCCCTTTTACGTGTTTCACATCCAGACTCTGAAAGGCTTTCTGGCAGATTTAGTAAGCCATGGCCTCATTTGGGCAAATTCTCAGTAGTGGAAGGAGTCAGTGCCAGAAGCCGCTGTAGATGACAAGACACGGCTGAAGCTCCCTTCTTGGGCCGCTCACCCTTGTTCCCAGGACGTGGATGGCGTGATCAGGTCCCTTAGGAAGGTCTGTGGGCTTGCCAGCTGCACGGTGAGGGTGCTTCTCTCCTCTCCCTTTTTGGCCCCTTTGTTCCCTGCTGCCCACAGAATGTGAATACACAATGCTTTGCAGTGACCACGGCAGCAGGAGTGATGAGAACAACCACAACAATAAGCGCCTTTGTCACCGCTCACTGTTTCCCAGCATGACCATGATCTACTTTGCATGAATTAGATTTTAGTCCCTATAGCGCCTCCGAATTAGGACTTTTCTTTCCATTTAAAATAATAAGGGGAAATACTCTTGAAAGATTGAGTGACTTTTTCCAGCCCCTATCTGGGTCCTATCTTGGCATATTTGACCCTGGGAACTTTTGCAAGGAAACACAGGAAAACCCAAGGATCATTGGTACAAATCTGTGAAACAGGGCTTGCCATTTTTATATGTTAGATGCTGGTGGGGAGACTGTGTGTGTGCGTGTTGGGTGTTGGGGGGGAGGGGCACTGTGGTTTGAGAGCTGAAAGAGCAAAGCGGTAAGGAGGGTGTTTGTGGGGTCAAAGCGACTCCCAAGGAGGAGATAGTTCTGAATCATAGAACCACACAGCTTCTGCAGGGACAGATGTAGCCCAGGGCTGCACTGGCTTCCTCCATACCCTCCTGTGAGAGCCTTGGTTTCCATAAACCTCAGCTTCTTTCCCTAGAGCAGAGAAGAGTATCCTGTCTGTGACAGTCACGAGGCTCATTTGAGGTGGGCCATGTGAAAAAATGGCCAAAGAGCATGTTCAGTAGCCGTAAATATGAGATGTCATAGAATATAGTGACTCTTTGATTTAAAATTTATTACAATAAAGAATGCATTGTCATTAATTTGACTTAAAATATATTCTCCTTCACTTCAAAGACACCTCTCCCTTGTTCTTTGCATTTCTGGAAGTGCTCTTTCACGTCTTCAGTTGTGCTGTCATGGCTACCTTGGTATCTGGAATTAATTCAAAATATTTACCTTGCATGGCTGTTTTATTTTGGGGAAGAGCCAGAAGTCACATGATGCCAAATCTCGTAAACAAGGTAGTTGAAGGCACAATGTAGTGTGTTCATGAGCCTGTCTTCCTGTTGGATAACCTGTGGCAGAAGCTTGTTGTAATTTCAATCGTAGCTCATAAAGACACACATGAAAGAGGACCTTCCAAAACATGTTCAGAAAGGAGCAAGAACTGTGAGATATATGTCTTTTACTGTGATAGATTTTTAAAAAAATTTTAACATTCACCATGTATTTTGATCAGATAGTTTGAGGTGCTGTAGGCCTCATTGGAGGTTTGAAAGGGTTAAGGCATATTAATTGCCTGGGAGATAGTAGATACTCAATAAATGAAAACTCTTAGAGAGTTCTGTAGTTCCATGTCTACAATTCCATCATTTAGAAGCCCCTGAAATTGAAAGCTTGCCTCCAAATCGATTCTTTTAGGGGCACAAACTCACCTGAGTTAATATGAGACAGTTTGAAATTTTATACGAGTGAAACTTGGTTTGATAGGTCTGTATACACCTCATACTGTCTCTATGGTATGATAACACCTGGGTTACAAAACTCCTCTGACCTCAAGGATTTTGGGTGAAAGACTATAGACTGGTATTGTTATTCCTTGTCTGTTCCTCTGTTGTTTAAGAATCCTCACGGAGAGAGTCCCTTGTCTTATTTAGCTTTTCTCCAATCCCTAAGAGATTGGAAAAAAGCCTGGGACACAATAGGAAATTTATAAATGTGCATTGAGTAAGTGATAAAAGAATGATAGACTCTTGATGATAAAGGAAATACGATTGGAATCCCAGGGGATGAGAGAGGAAGGGAACTGTTATTTTCTCACTTTTATTTCTTAGGCTTTTACAGGATTTGAGCTGCTGAAGAGGCCACATCATTCACTGTGAGCAGGGATTGGGCTGGACACTGCCCCAGAGTCCTGGAAAAGGCCGCCAGAGGAGCTGAGCTGACAGCCACGCCTGTGCTGCACAGCGCTGCCAGGGAGACAGTTGCCTTTTTTGGAGGGCTGGCTGAAACACAGCTGGTGTGACAGGCTTTGCAATCGAAATGCAGGGAAAAGCTGGGAAAATCCCACAAAGTGAAATCGCATCGGCTTGTGGTCTACGGGGGCTCCAAATTTGGACAGTGGAATTTGGTGGGAAAATGTGAAATGCATCAGGGGTTATATAGTGAATCTAGGATTTATTGCTATGGCGAGTGGCTATTTCCAGAACTAGCGAGTGGTGCTGGTATTTCTGTGAGGGAGGAGAAGGGGAGGGAGCTTCAGCTTACTGCCGATGTGATCAACCTGTTAAAATCTTCAAGCAAATGGAAAAATCAAAGTTGTTCCATGATACTCTTCAGATCCATGCACACCACGGTGTATATGGACATTTAAAAAGCATGAAACCGATTGATTAGAACATAAAATACTAGATGCAATCAAAGCAGTTGGAGCTGATGCTGGAATTGTATGTCGCTAAGCTTCTGTTTCACAGCTGTTTAAAGGGATCCCACAGAGAGAGCCAGAGACCAGAAACAGCAGCAGCTCAAGCCGTGGCTGGCTCTTAACTAACTACTAGCAACATTTTAGGCAGTGAGGTAAGGAGGGAAAGCGCTGTTGCGAGGCCATCTGAAGCACCAGGCACAGTCGAGTCGACATTGCTCCAGCCACGTGAGTGTGAGCTTGTTAGCTAACGTCTCTGAACCTCAGGGTCTCAACTGTAGAACAGACCTGCCAACATGGCCTCAACACTTGCAGGGAAGACGTGATCATGCATGTGAGAGAACACTGACAGGTGTTCAGATGTTGTGGAGATACTACTATTGAAATAGCGTGTGGAAGCAATTCCCTCATACATGCATATAAGGTGGAGGTTATGAGCTCAGCTCTTAGCTGAATTGGGCTCATAGCACTTAATAAGCAGGTCATTCTACATGACATTCTGGACTTCTGGACACGCTGGAAACAATGGTTCTCTCTCTCTTTTTTTGTTTATTTTTATATTTATTGGTACATTGTATATACACATCATGAACACGCTCAATATTGGGAATCTGTACCAATATATGACACAATTTAATTCTCATTTTTTCCCATTCTTCTACCCACCCCACAACCCCCACTCCCTAAATAAATAAGCTTTGTTTCCCTTTTTAATTACCGTCACATTTTTCTTTACCCCTCATTACTCACCCCTCCACATTTCCCTTTGAATATTTTCTATTTCACAATATCCATCCTACATTCTAGAACTCATTAACATCTTCAGTTTTTCATACCAGAGAGCAGATATGATATTTACACATCTGTGACCTATTTATTTAACTTATGAGTATGTCCTGAAGGTACGTCCATTTGAATACAAACTTATCATTTTCTAAGGCAGAGTAATACTCCATTTATAGAATAACCACATATTCTTTATCCAGTCTGGGCATTTTGGGTTGTTTCCAAGACTGAGTTATCACAAACGGAGCTGCTGTGAACATGGGTGCACATATGTCACTATGATATTGTAGTTCTTTTGTGTATATTCCTAGCAGGACAATAGCAGGGCCAAATGGGACCTCTAATCCTAGTTTTTTTAGGAATCTCCACCCTGACTTCCATAGAAGTTGGACCAGCCTACATCCCCACCAACAGAAGGGTTCCTTTTTTTCCGCATCCTCGCCAGCATTTGTTGCTGGCTAATTTTGAGATAGCAGCCATTCTTTGTGGAGTGAGATGAAATCTTAGTGTTGTTTTCATCTGCACCTCTCAAATGACCAGCGATGTTGAGCATTTCTTCATATGCTTCTTGGCAGCTTTTACTTCTTCCTCTGAAGAGTGTCTGTTCATTTCAGCTGCCCATTTTTGAATTGGGCCTTTAAATTTGGGGGCACTATTTTTTGAAGCTCTTTATATATTCTAGATAGCAGACTTTTGTCTGAGAGACAGCTGGGAAAGATTCTTACCCAATTTGTTGGTTGTCTTTTTGCTCTGCTGGTGGTTTCCTTTGCTGTGCAGAAGCTTTTTAATAAAAAGAGATCCCATTTGTTGATTTCTTCTGCTAGATCTTGTGCTATAGAGGTTTTGTTCAAAAAGTCTTTCCCTAAGCCATTGTCTCCGAGAGTTTTGCCTAATTTGTTTTACAGCAGGTCTAGTGTTTCTGTTTTAACATTTAAGGCTCGAATCCATTTTGATTTTAGTTTTGTACATGGTGACAGAGATATGTCTAGCTTTAGTCTTTGGCAGGTTAAAGCCCAGTTTGGGAAACGATGGTTCTCATTGGGGTAAAGCAGTGCACGGACTCGTAGTCTGGAAAACAGTGGGGAAGAATATAGCAAGGACTCTGGCAAGGTGCACTGTAATGTGTCTCTAGGATCCCAAGCCTCTGTCCTCATCCTAACTCCTTCACACCCTCTGTTTAGTCTAAAAGAACGTTTGAGCTTTCGATTCCTGATTGGAGGTACCAGAAAGCCTCAGTCAAGACATAATGATTTGTAGAAAGTTAATCTATCGAGTAATTATGAAGCATAGATACTCTGAGATTTGTCAAATAAAAAAGACTGGTAATTTTGCACAGATGGTCACAGATACAGGAAGAAGCAGAAAGTCCAAATTCCACGAGAGATCTGCCATGGGCTAAAGGGTGACGATTTTTTCCAGTGCTCTACTTAACATTCTAAGAAAGTACCTCTAAATTAACACGAGGCCCCAGGAAGATCCATGATTGTCTCACGTTAAGTCAGGAAACAGCGAACTGTGTTCCACCCGCAGTGTTCCTTCCCCTTTGCGATTTCACCTCGTGTAGTCACAGATTCTGGAGATGAGGTTGTGGGTGTCTTTGGGGCAGTGACATCACCCTGCCTGCTGCAATCACGGCTTCCATTTCTAGATGAGCAAATGGAGACTCAGTCAGACAAACGGCATTCCCGTCTCACAGGCTTCAGCAGTCGTCCAGGAACTCTAATCCCTGCAGGGTACGACACACTCAAGCTTCCCCCTGTAAGTTTCCTTACCATCCTGTAAGCATCTCTTAGTCCTCGTGGCTTTGGGTTACTGCATTGCCACAAAATAGACCTTCACATTCCTGAAGATAAAATAAATATATAATCTTTCACCTTGAAAAAATACTGAGTTACCTTGGTTTACAAACGCTTCTGTTCACAAATGCCTTGGTTCTTAAACAAAAGACCTTGACAAAATTTTGTTTCTGATCACAGCCTCCACTCAGGTGACAAATACACCAGAGCCATCTTCCCCCTGGCGAGGTCCCACTATATTTAGTCATTTTTCTATTTAGATTGTACTCTATGTGAAAAATAATGACACAATATACATTTCTCTACACACTTGCCCATGAATTTTTTTTTTATCAAAGGTGAAATTCTTGGATCAAACATCATAAAACCTCTGAGGATTGCTGTCATCCGTGATGAAGCCATGTGGCGCCAGAGCTGGTGCAGTGCAGGCCGCTGCCTCTTCTTTGGTGTTTGACATCCAACTGGTTGTCTTATTAATTTTCCAACCTCCAAATGCTCTAGTTCTCTATCCTGATATATTTATTTTTGAAACAAAAATATTCTTATCCCTTTCTTCCAATATTTTTTAAAGTCAGAGTTCATATTTGGTTACAGAAAAGTACATAATGGGAAATCCCGCTGGATCTCAATTCAGGTTTCACTGGTAAAATAAGCGCATACAATCCATTGTATCTATTCAATTCCAATCTTAAAATATCTCTGAAGACAAGAATGTCCCTTTTTTTTTTTTTTTTAAACCGTGGCGGTAAAACCGATCCACCGCACTGACAGGCTGAACTGAAGCCAGGATAACGTGGTTTGAATATTCCCGTAACGCTAAATATTCATGTTTTACTACCAAAATACTGGTGCTGCTTCCCAGAGCTTGAGCCCTGGGGATGTTCCGCGGGGTCCTGAGACATGGGTCCTGGAAGCGAGGCCTGCTGGGTGCTGTGCGTGTGTTCAGCATGGGGTAACTGCAGCAGCAACTGGGTGGAGCCACAGGTGCCCGATACTTGGCTAGATGTTCCTCTGGGGGGGTATGTCGGGATGTTTCTGGGCGAGGTCAAGGTTTGACTCTTACACTGAGAAAGCACCCTACTTATGTGGGGAGGCCCCGTTCAGTCAGCTGAAGATTGAGCAAACAGGCCGAAGCAGAGGGAGCTGCCGGTGTCGGCTGAGGTGGGACATGAGTCCTTCCCAGCTTTCAACCTTGGCTTTTCTGGGATCTGGGCAGTGGGCACCACAGGACCTTTGCACTGGAGGATCAGAGGTCCAGGACTTGATTCCTCACTGAGAGCTTCTGCTTTGAAGCTGAACCCTGCTGTGTGTTAGGTGTGTGACCTCAAGCTAGTTAGTTAACACCAAGAGACTCAGTTGTTTCCTCTCTAAAATAGTGACCACGCAGTTACCTGCTAGCTAGGGTGTCTTGATGTTTCAGTGACATACATCGAACAGAGGAGTATTTGAAATGTACAGAAGAAGAATGGCAAAGATTGTTGCTGTAAGTCACACGGTGCATAGAGAATCACTGTGGTTGCTTCTGCGATGCTGCGTGGGCTGTACCTGACCTCGCCCCTTTTCTCACATGTAACGTTTCTTACACCGGAAAGCATCTGAAGACTGATGGCATTGGATATTTGGTTTTACCGGGAGAGATTACCTAGGGAAGTGGGGGAAGGAACAGTTGTAAGCTATAACAAACTGCAGAAAAGGTTTCCTCTCTTTGCAATTCCGTGTATAATCGGAAACTCCTATTTGTTTATATTGAAAATCATTCTATTTATGTATATGTGTTCCTTTATAGGTGTACAAAGATATAAATATAGCTGACTGTATATGTAGCTTGCATATTTTAAGGCCTAGAAAGAACTTTAAAGGTCATTTTTTCGGTGCCATGGATTATCAGATGAAATCTGCCTTTTAGTTTACAGTATCAACTTCAGGGCCTGGCGTATTGGAGGCAATAACATGGTTTTGTTCGGTGAATTCAATAATTCATTTAAAAATAATTTTCTTAATGAACTCATAGTAAATTTTACTCAAAATTGTTATTTAAGTGACTCCGTTTTCAGATTTTAATGACAACCTTTTTGAAAATATCTGGCCCTTCTTTCCGAGCTCTCTTGCTCATCTCTTGCTAATTTCCTTCCTCCAACTTTGGCTTTTCGTTGTTCATCCCCCTTTTCCATACTCAACACGCCGCCCCCAGCCAAGGCTTCATTCGCCCCTGTCCGAGACCCTCTGTGACCCTGTACAACTTCAGTTTGCTTCTGAGTTGAGGCACCGAAGATAAAATATGAATGGGCTTAGAAAAGCGCTTCTACTTTCATCAAAGAAAAAAAAAAGTAGCACTGCTGCCAGGTCACCGAGAACAAGTTCTAATTCCTAGGAGCCAAAGAAGAGTTTTTACAGTAAAAAAAAAAAAAAAAAAAAAAAAAAAAAAATGAATGGATGTAAAATTACACACCAGTCCAGGAGAATCTGCATGTTCTTGGACAGGATACTAAAAGCTTTCAAGTTTTATTTTTCTCATTGCAAAGGAAAGGGGACCAAAAGATGGAGAGAACGGGTGTAAGAGGGGGTGAGAGCAGAGAGGAAAAGAGTGAAAAAACAAGTGAGATGTGTTACCTACACGGGTCAGCTTCCCACGAGGAATATAACCACGTGGACTGTAATGCACCAATAACAAACGAAGCGGGTGCAGTTCGTGCCTGCCTTACAGAGCTGCCTTACATTTAGCATTTCGTTCTGTGCCCTCGTCCCAGTGCACAGCTGCACAATACATGGGCTACTCCTTGGGGCATAATACCTGTTGAACAGTCACTGTGGTTTGTCTCTGAAACGCTCCCTGAGAGCCCTGTGCTAAAGGCTTGGTCCTCAGTGTGTGGCTCAGTTGGGAGTTGGTGGGACCTTGGGGAAGAGGCCCAGGAGAGGAAGTCCAGCTCTCAGGGGTGAGGACTTTGGATTGGGGGCAGTGCCCTTTCCGCCGTGGTTTCCGCTGTGGTGTGTTGTCTCGCCACAGGTCCAGAAGTGTCACACGGAAGCTTCTGAAACTGTGAGCCCAAATAACCTTCCCTTCTTATAAATTTGTTTATCTCAAGGCATTCGGTCTTGCAAATAAGAAGCTGCCTAGCACACCAGTCCTGCTGAACTGATCAGATGTACAGGATAAAAGATAGGCCTTAGCGACATAACCAGGGGTTTGTCAAGAACTCGACGTAAGTCACATACTCAACGTCATGACACTAATTACTTTCGGATGCTGAAGGGTCTCGGACAACCCGTGTGCCAGCTGAATCTCCTCAGCTTCACCCGTTAATTTTCTCCTTTCTGCAGGTGGGAAAGTGAGTCTGAAGTGAGTCCTCCACAGAGGTTTAGCATCTTCGCCCTTGCTGGCACCACTAGTCATCCTCTTTCCCGGCTGGCCTATGTGCCTAGGAGCCATGAGAACTTTGATTGTCACCTTCTGAGAAAGGACAGACCACATGGTGCTGTTTTTACCCAAGCAAACAGGCTACCATAAAAGTCAACTAGGGGGAGTAGAAATGACGTTTTTATTGTCTATAATCATTCATTCTGTCAGTAGTTTTATAAATTTCTCATAAGTCATGGCCAATGGGTGACTTCCTGTTCCCACTGAGTCTTTCATGCATCTGTCTGATTGTCCTTTCTATGTGCCAGTGAGGTGGTGTGAAATAATATGTGTGAATTGGCCATAGAAACTGCGAAGCACTGTGTACTTCTAAGATCCTACTGTCCTGTTATTGTAGGCACGATCCTGACCAGTGAGGGAGCACAGGATGATGGGAAAGGTTGAGGTCAGTCTGTTCATAGTAGGGAGAACTGTAATCAGTTTAATCAACAGACACTACAGACTCGGACTGGGTGTTGATCTTACGGTGGATTTTACTGCGGCACAGAGGACACAGAGAAGGCTTCATTTGCTTCCTGTCCTTGAGTAGCCCCAGTGTAGAAAGGAAGACAGACATAGCATGATACACTTAATGAAAATAGAACCTGCAGAGGGTGTGCAAGGGAGGACAACGGTGTCCCCGGAGACTGGAGGCTGGAGGAAGGGGCTTTCTACCGAGAGGCCTCCTGGGGCTTCCCGGAAGTGCTCTGGGAGCACTCGGGCATCATGCGTGGGGTTTGCTGCAGCTGGTGCCCACGCAGCTCCCAGATCCGACTCAGCACTGCAGCTTCCAGACTCCCCGTCCTGATCTCAGGGAATGCTCTGACTCGGGGCAGGTAAAGGAAAGAAGCAGCAGAGGAAGCTGAAGAATGCTTTCTTCTTGGGGCGTGTGTAGAGTTGACCTATGGTCCTTTGCCTGTTTCAGAGGTGAGGTGACAGAGCATCACCTGCTCTGTCTGAGAGCGACCCCCATAACGGAAAGATTCAGAGAACCCAGGGTCAGCTTGGGCTTTGTCGGTGTTCAGACAGGAGGGACACTGATGTTCCTGTAATATTTTGAAGCTCAGCTGTGCATGTCTAGTGGCTAAAACCCATAAAGGTCCAAAATTGGCTGAGGATGAAGATGGACACAAATGAGCCTCTATGAACAGAGACTTCAAAAATATTACTCAGAGTCTGTGAGTACAGATGTGTGATCTCTCAGTGAGGAAAAAGCTGGAAGGGCCGGTGCAGACTATATTTAATCTGGTCATTCACCTTTTGAACTCTTTGGATTCCCCTCTTCTAGTTTTTTGTTTGCCCTAAATTCACATTACTCATTTTGTATGATAATTCCATAAACATCTGGGTTCTGTTTTCTTTGAAATCTTCAAATGTTTTGAACTCTTCTTGAATCGATTCTTAAAGCTTTGCTCTCTTTTCCTTTGGTTCTCACTGGGTCTGCTTTGGGTGAGTTGGGAGACTTCAGTCAAGGTTGGGAGGTCTATTGTTATTTAGTTTTCTCTTGTTTTTCTATTGATAGTATTTTCGTTGCGGTGGTGGTATTGAGTAGCGAGCTCAAACAGGGCAAGGAGAGCTTGTAACACTGCCTTCCAGGAGTGATTCTCAGGTGTACCTACCCAGAGCTAGTATTTACTCCTTAAGCTACTTAATTTAGCTGGATTTGGCTCTCTGTGTTTTGAGGAGACATTTACTTCTGGTTCTGACGGAATTAACAGATTTGATCCATATCCCTTATGTATGATAAGCTTCGTTTTTATACTTCGCTGTTTACCAATGCCCTCTGCAGCCTATATTCAATAGTTATTAGCAGTCATTCTGCAGTGTGGAAAGAAAAGTGGGGGGAAGAGATGCAGAAATGAGTGAAAAAGGAGTATAAGTCAGAAGGGGAGAGAGAATAAGTAATAAGTGAATATAATTAATGTGGGGTTGGATTCTGTTAGAAGCCTTTCAGTTGTACTGAAAGGTCAGTGTTACGGATTTTGAGAAGATAGTTGTTAAAGTGGGGGTGGGATATAGGAGAGAGGTACACTTCGGGATCGAGGACAGTTACACGGTTGTCAGAAACCGCTGACATATTTGTTCATCGGCAAAGTAAAAGTGGCAAAGGAAGACAGGGGCAAAGTAAGAGAAGGAAGGGCAAAAGCAACACAAAAAACCCAAACCCCAAAACCCAAAAATATCCAGCTGGAACTCAGATCAAATATTCCAGCAAAAGAATATACATGTGAGTCACACAGAATCGCTATGCCAAAAAGGCTGAGTGTCCACAGCATTTCCTTGTTGTTCTACTTGTCCGATTGCAGGCAAACAAGCCCAGTGTCAGGAATTCTCCTTTCTCTCAGGCGGAATCTGACCCTGTTCTCGGGCTTAGCTAGTGCCTTTGGAGAAAAGATAATGCACAGACCAGTGGTGCTGGGAAAACGGGCCATCTGTATTCAGAAGGTTGAGGCAGGACCCATATATCTCACCAAGTACTAAATAAACTGAAGTCAAGGTAGGGTCTAAACATTAAAACAGAAACAGTGAAGCTACTGGAAGGTCAAGGAGGCAAAATTCTTGAAGTCACAGGGTTAGGGAAGGACTTTCTCCTAGAACTCTAATTGCATAAGAAATAACAGCAAGAATCAACAAATGGGATTATATTAAATTGGAAATCTTCTATGCAGCAAAAGAAGCAATCTGCCAACTGAAGAGAGCACCTACAGAATGGGAAACAAATTTAGCTAGCTAGGGCCGGAGGGTTAGCTCAGTGGTTCCGGCGCCTGCCTCGCAAGCGTAAGGACATGAGTTCGATCCCCGGTTACCACATATAATGCTGGGTGTGGTGGCTCACGCCTGTCATCCCAGCACTCGGGAGGCAGAGACAGGAGGATTGCTGAGTTCGCGGCGGCTTGCCTGGGCACCATAGTGAGCTCAGGGCCAGCCTGAACTACAAAGCAAGACCCTGTCTCCAAAAACAAATTTAGCTAGCTACTCCTCAAATACAGGACTCATCTAGAACACATAAAGAACTCAAAAATTTTAGACCACCAAAAATAAAAGATTCAATCAAAAAATTGGGCAGATGGAATGAATAAAAACTTCTCATAAGCAGTACAAATGGCCAACAAACATAAAAGAAGTCCAACACCTCTGATCACTAGAGAAATGAAAGTTAAAGCAACGCTCAGATTTAATCTTACACACCGGAAAGGATGGCCACCACTGGGCAACCAAATAATGACAAACGCTGGCTTGGCTGTTGTGAAAAATGAAAAATTCTACATTGTGTGTGGGAGTGTAAACTAGAATAATCATTAGAGAAATCAATGTGGAGATTTCTCAAAGGACTAAAGCTAGAAATTCTATTTGATCCCTCTCTTCCTCCTTCGGGGAACAGTGCGTGTGGAAGAACCGGCTTGGAAGCTGAGTCGTCTGGCGTTGAGTCTTGGCTTTAGTGCTGTGACTTTGGGCAGGGACCCTCTGACTTCACAGTGCATTTCTTTCTCGGCATTCTTTGTTCACTTACCTTTCTTCATCTTTCCCATGAGGAGCTAATGAGATTACAAAGCACAGACAAGTAGCATGTAAGCCACGGGCACTGGCTATCGCTGTTGGTTATTGTTAACCTCACCTCAGTGCAGATTTCCACAGAGCCGCCTGATGGGCACGTCAGCAGGATCTCACGATGCTTGACTGGATCTGTGCTCCTCTTTTCCTTGGCATCCTCGGGACTCTCTCCCATTGGTCCTCTTTTATTTCAGACAGGAGTGTGGTAACAAGTATCGATTGAGTTTGGGAGCCTGGAGTCCCCTCTCGTGATTTGTAATATGTCAGCTTACTTTAAGGAACACTTAGATTAGCAGAGCACATTCTCAGTATGACTGGGCGAGTCATGGAGATGGGACCTCGGGTGCTACATCAGATCCTGGACCCCTCCCTCTCTGGCACTGTTTTCCTTCTCTGTCTTCCAGAGAGGAAAGCGTCTTTCCTCTGCCATACCCTTCTGCCGTGATGGTTCTGCTTCGGAGCCCAGGCCCATGACCTGATTGCCTTGAGATTGTGAGCTAAGTCAAACCTCCCTTCCTTTAGATCGTGTGTACTGGGTCGTGCGTGACACTACCAGTGACAGCTGACTGATATGCCCCTGGAGTAAATGTTGCCCTTGCCAGGAGTGATCATCAGAATATGTAACCGCTGTTACGGGCATTGGTTCTAGCCTTAGAGAAGGGGCCGGGAGTCCGGGTGGAGGGAGCTAAGTATGTGTGAGTCTGCTGGGTCTGCAAGGAGGAGAAACTCAGAGGCCTCGGTCTGCAGCCCTTCACCGCCCAGCATTAAGTCCTCCAGTGTTCTCATTCTGCAGACCGCACACGTATTAGTCCTAACACTTGACTTATTTATTCTGTGACCTTAGAGGTTCACTTACTGTCTTCAAAAGCGAGTTTTCCCAACATTCAGCATTAAGTGAGTTATCATGTGGCAATAGTAAATATGACCTATTGCGATGAGTATATTCCCCTCCCATCCCTGATCCTCAGCTTATTTCAGCTTGAGCATCAACCCTATGGTTCCTTTGACATTCGGCAGCGGGTGCCCTGGATTTTACCTTGAGCTAAGTATTATTCCTCAGTGATGGTAACTGATTGCTCAGAAGTCAGAGCTTATGCCCCGCTTAACAAATTTGGGTTCAACTCCTCCCCCACACGGTTGATACGCGCTGATATTCCAGACCCTTTTCCTCCTGGGGCCAGAGCCGGCGCTGCTCAAGCTGGGTCTGGATAACACTCTCAAATAAATCTCTGCCTTTGTTACACTGTTGAGCTGCCGATAAAGGGAGCAGGCAGGCATTGTGGCAGGCTTTCTTTGGTCGGAGAGCCCTCATGGTGTGTCAGGATTATATAATTCACCTCCAAGAGCATCCAAAAGAGAGACAAATTGTTTGGTTGGGAGAAATTAACTGCAGATTGATCCTATCTGTTTTAATGTAGCGCAGGATGGGCTTAGACAAGTCCAAAGAGCAGATGGGCTATTGATCTGACAATAGAATAATCAGAGCATCAAAGCTGGGGTGGGCCGGGGGGAATCTGGAGTGCTTGGGACTCCGCCAGGTGCCTCTCTCGGGACAGAAGCCATCCCTTAATTGAGCAGGGCCCTTTGCTTGCTAACAGGTCTTAGCAGGGGCGAGAGCTCAAAGGCCTGGGCCTGCATGGAGCTCGCCTGTAATGAGATGTCTCATGCTGGGTGTACTGGCACAGAAATCTAACTTGGCAGGGGGAACAGAAAGCTCAAGGAGGAGGTGGACGTTGCTTTGGAGGGCACTATAGGAAGAGGGGATGGGAGGGAAGGAGGAAGGGAAGGAGGATGGGGAGGGAGGGAGAGGAAGGGAGGGAGGCAGATGGAATCTGGACTTAGAATCCGGTGGTAGAGTTTAGCATCATAGGGTTTCTTCCTTGCTCTCTTTTTTGGGATGGGCTTATTTCCTTTAAGAAAATTCTATCTTATTTTCCCAGTTTGGTTGATTCCATCTTGATTTAAGTTCAAATTGTGCCTGGACTGTGTGGAGTATCGTTTCCCCCTGAGTTGGGCAAATCTGACTGCTTCAGAAAGTTCAGGATTCCAGGCTGATTGTGGTTCTAGTGTCCTGCAGGTTTGTTTGAGGGTTAGATTTCTCCTGTGGTCCACAGAGAGTTAGAAGCTGGTTGCTTTGAGGAGCTCCCAGATGGTCAGGCAGAGTTCCTGAGATGCCAGGGTGGCTGCGAGGTCAGGATGTCCTGACACGTGCACCAGCTAAAGACCCAGCCGAGGCCCAAGTATCAAAGAGCAAGTGCCCCGGTGGTGTGGGGGGTGCAAAGGGTCAGTGAATCCAGAAAGTGACTCTTGCTTGGGAGTTTTGTAAAATTTTTGTGTCTGGCTTTGATAAGACCTTGGGTTCTTACTCCAGGGAGATTTCTGAGCACAGGTACAACTGCAGGCCCTGAGGTTCTGAGGCCAGCTTTGCCCGATGGTCCCTCTGACAGCGGGGCTTACACTGAGGAGGGTACAGTGCTGGAGGATGTGCCCTCGTGCTCCTTGGAGGAGGAAGGAAGACTTAGAGAGCCACAATGAACTACTCTCACTAAGGGATGTGGCAACAATGGTATCAACATAGGTCTTTCACTGGGGAGGAGATTGGTGGGTGTCCTCTTTCTCCTTATTCTTCTATGCTTTATCTTCTGTCCTAAAATTTAGCTCCTTCCATCCAGGACTCCCTGTTATCAGCCTCCCTCACTAGGAGGACCCCAGGATGTTCAGGAACACAGTATACCTCACGAAGGTAGCGTCATTCCCGGAGCCTTTGGTCAATAGTGAGTGTCTGGAAAGAGGATGCTTAGCCCAAATCAGGCCCCATGTATCTGGAAGTAGATTTGTAATGATAAATAGAATGCCTGACGGAAGAGAAGATAGTTTGTCCATTCATTCACTCATTCAATTTGGGAGGCTACTATGCCAGACTTTTAGACTCTGGGGAACCAATAAGGGTTTTATTAGTCTAAAGACCCTTATATTCTTGTCGTGGTGAAATGGTGATAAGAAAATATATCTCAGCTGGGCAGGGTGGTACATGACTCTAACCTTGTACTCTGGGCAGGCTGATGCAAGAGGATTTCAAGCTGTAGGCCAGCCTGGACAACGTGGACTTATCCAGACCCTGTCTCGGTAAAAGAACAGAAAAAAAGAAAAGAGAAGAGAAGAAATGGTGAGAACAATTATAGCAGCAGCAACCCCAAAACATCAAGCAAACAGAGAGAGAGAGAGAGAGACAGACAGACAGACAGACA
>PVIC010002306.1:49466-73803 GCA_004025085.1 Thryonomys swinderianus | reverse complement strand
CTGGCTGGTTTTTTATGGGAAGTACCCAATAGCTCTTCACAAAGTTTTGCATTTGAGTTAGTACCTTTTATAGCTATGGACATTTACCAAAAGTGTTCTCACTTCAGTTTCGAGTGTGTACTCTGAAGCCTATACCAACATCTCTAGATGTAGAAAAGTCTTTCTTTTCAAAAATATTTTAAAAGTAACTACAAGGCTTTATTTCCTCTTTGTAAAAGCAAGAGTCATTTTTCCCTTATTTCAAATGAAAATGTATTTCAAAATTTGCTCTAGAATTTATAAATATGTCATTTCCCCCATGGGAAAAACAGAGATATAAGTAATTATTTTAAAAGTAATTTTTAAAAGTTTTTCAAATATTTCACAATACAGAGGTATTATGATTTATCAAGTCATTGTATTTTCAAATGAAATATGTTTACATTTTTTCCAGTTTGAGCCACCCACAGTAAATATTTGCAGAATGAGAATTCTTACCTGACTGCTGTATTTTTTTTTTTTTTTGAGACAGGGTCTCGCTTTGTAGTTCAGGCTGGCCCTGAGCTTACCATGTAGCCCAGGCAAGCCTGGAACTCAGCAATCCTCCTGCCTCTGCCTCCCAAGTGCTGGGATTACAGGCGTAAGCCACCACGCTGGGCACTGTGGTATGTGGTATTGATGGCTGGTGGGTGTGAGTCACCATGCCCAGCATTGTATGTGGTTAACGGGATCAAACTCAGGGCCTTGCGCTTGCGAGGCAGGCTCTGGAACCACTGAGCTAAACCTTTTAGTATAAAAGTCATTTTAATTCCCCAGTGTCATAGTGATGACCTCAATATTCTCATCAGCATTCACCAGCGACACCAGGGAGAGTTTGTGGCTGCACAGCTCATTTGCGTTGTTTCGCCTTTCATTGTGTGTGTGTGATTTACCTCATCTACCTTCACACACACATACTTTTTAAATAATTGGAAGGCTGTTTTCAAAGCTATGGTATTGGTCACATTGAAAGCTATTAACATAAACACCTGGATATGAAATCAAGAGAAGTAGAAACATTCATTCAAAACTGAGCACGAATGCAGGGTGATCCGGAGAAGGGTCATGTCCGCATCCTGGACACAGACCTAGAGTCCTGAGAGGCTGACTCACCTAAAACACACCTGTGAACCGCAAGCTGTCCCTGACAGTTCCACGAACAGGAGGGAGGCAGGGGGTGAAGAAGTGGATCGTACCCACAAGGGAGTCGGGGAGCGCGACACTTCCTGGCCTTTGCCTCCAGCGGGCTGCGGAAGGTCTTCAGGGTTCCACTTAGTGTGACTTGAAGCAGGGAGGCGCGCCCCTCTGCTCAGGGGAGGGAGCCTTGTGCAGGTGAAGCTGGAGCCCCAGCTGTGGGCGGGACCTGATTGTCCTAACAAAGCCTGGCACTGCTCTTGTGATTGGCAGAAAATTAACAGACTTTCATGCTTTTTTTGCTTTTTTTTTTTTTTTTTTTTTTGAGACATGGTCTCACTTTGTAGTTCAGGCTGGCCCTGAGCTCACTATGTAGCCCAGGCAAGCCTTAAACTCAGCAATCCTCCTGCCTCTGCCTCCCAAGTGCTGGGATGACAGGCGTGAGCCACCACACCCGCACTGTGGTATATGGTACTGAATGCTGTTGGGCGTGAGTCACCACACCCAGCATTGTCTGTGGTTACCGGGATCGAACTCAGGGCCTTGCGCTTGCGAGGCAGGCGCCGGGACCACTGAGCTAAATCTCCGGCCCCAGACTTTCATGCTTTAATTCTGCTCAGCATCACCGTTTAGTCAGTGAGGGTGTGCAGAAGAACACAAGGCACTGGGAGCCGGGCACCCAGCGGCCGGGAGGACTCGGTGTTTGGGAGCCGTGAGGCTGCTGAAAGGCGTCACAGACTGCCCTTGCTTTGGCAAGGACAGGGCCCATTCGCCCCGCGCCAGGCCACTCCCTGGAGAAACCGCGGTAAGGAGAAGTGGTTCTGGCGCAGACCGCCCAGGCTTCCTCCGCGCCGCTCAGTCTCCGGGAGCCGCTTGAATAACCGGGATGATCCCCAGTGGGTAACCGTGACCGAGGACCATCCTGCCGCCGCCCCGTCGGGGTTTCTGGGTGAAACCGGGGACCGTCCAGAGCAGCGGCAGCGCCAGGCTCTCAAGCCCGCCCCGGGTCTCCTGGGCCCGCAGAGGCAGAACCGGGACGAGCCCTTTCTTCTCGCCCTTCGCGGAGGAGCCTGGTGTCTGGCGGGCGCGTCCCTGGCCCTGGCTCTGGCCCTGGCCCTGGTCCTGCGCCGCCGGCGCCTCCTCAGGCGCGTCCTCCGGGCCGGGCCGGGTCACCGCGGGGATCAACCGCCGGGCCGCGACGATGAGGACGGGAGCTCAGGCGGAAGCGGGCCCGGAGGTGGACCCGGCCCCTGCGGGGTCGGAGTAGAGGTGCCCAGGGAGCTTCAGGTCGAGAGGCGAGCGGGGCCGCACGGGCTCCAGGCAGCGGGTCGTGGTGTCAGACACCACCGGGCGGAAAACCTCAGGAGGGCGGCTCTGGCGCAGGCCATGCACGCACACACACGTACACACACGTGCACAAACACGCACACAACACACACACTGCGCAGCCCTAACGGGGAAGAGGTCCGACGCGTGCCCCACGCAGGCGAGCGCAAGCACACCTTGCCAGTGTGAGTCCCGCGTCCTGCAGGGACACACTGCTCTCCCCTCTCAGCGGGGCTGAGGGCAGCTGGCTCATGGGGAGCACAGCTGCGGGGAGAGGCTGAGGTCAGAGGGAGGCCCCGATCTGCAGGGCAGAAAGTGTTCTGGGCCTGAGAGCGGCATGGGCTGCTCATCAAAGACCGACGCTCTCGACGCATGACCCATCCTGCAGATAAATCTTATGCTTTGGATGTGTCACCACAGACAGACCTGGCCAATTAGTTACTCTAAAGTGATACCTAGAGGAGAAGGTACTGATCTGAGTTTCCAGTGAAGCGCTTAAGTCTATAAAAATATAAAATGTTGAAGTAAATTGAAGCATGAATAAATGAAAAGATAACCTGTATTTTTATGGAAAATAAATAATATTATTAAAGTGTTCAGACTACTCAAAGTAATGTACAGATATAAGAATTGCAGTAATGGCCGGGCATGGTGGCTCATGCCTGTAATTCTAGTACTTGGGAGGCTGAGGCAGGAGAATCATCATGTGTTCAAGGCCAGCCTGAGCTACATAGTGAATCAAAGCCAACTTGAACTACATAGTGAGACCCTGTCAAAAGAAAAAGAATGTCAATGTTTTTCACAGAAGTAGAAAAAAATAGTTCTAAAGATCTATTAACCATGAATTCTAAGATTCATAGCTGACAAAGGGTCATGAAGAGCCAGAGCAATCTGAAGAAAAGAAAAGCAGAGAAGTCACATGTCCCCATTTCACATTGTATTTGTTTTTGAGACAAGGTCTTGCTCTGTAGTTCAGGCTGGCCTTAAACTCACTATGTAGTCCAGGCAAGCCTCAAACTCACAGCAACCCTCCTGCTCTGCCTCCCGAGTGCAGCGTTAAGACTGCTGCGTGGTCTTAGACCACGTGCCTCAATCCTGGCCAATCACTGGTCGGGTCATGCCGTCCTTTGATAAGCCAGTCCTGGTCACATGCTCATCCCTAGAACACAGGGGCGGAGCTAGTCCCATCTGAACCGGGAGCTTGGCTGGGGGCCCCAAGGCAGGAGCCGTTGGGGAGCAGCTTTTAGGGACCTCCGTACTGAATTCCAAAGTCACTCTGCACCTTGAGACCGTAACATTAAGTAAATCAGACGCGGAAGCTTAAATCTCACATGGTTTCTCTGACATGAGAAACCAAAAATTATAAATAACGAACAGAAAAAGGTAGTAAGAAGTGGAGATCTTCAAATAGGAAAGGGAAGAAAAGATGGAAGGAGGGGGAAAGAGGGTTGAAAAAGAAGATCCAAAGGAAATCATGGAAATAGGGCTTCTGTGCTTTATAAAGTTCTCTTTTTCTGTTAGATTCGCATCGTGGTGAGAAAATGCCTGAGAATATCAACTTCTGAAAAGACGGGTGTGTTTGTGCTCATGGTTTCAGAAGATTCAGTCCACCCTGAGCTGGCTCCACTGTCTTCAGGCCTATGGCAGCCTCAGAGCACTTTAGGGAGGCAAAGCCGCTCACCTTATGGCAAGCTGAGAGAGATGGGGTGTTATGGTTTAGATCTCAAATGGCCCCAAAAGCCTTGTATCTGGAGGTGGGGATTTGGATGAAGCTGAGTCACTGGTGCTGGTGCTGAAGCCACAGGTGTATTAACCCACAGATGAGTTGGGTGCCATTAGGAGGTGGGGCCTGTTGGAGGTGGTCGGGAAGCTGACCTGGAAGTGTGCACTCTGCTTCCTGGGTGCCATGAGGTAAGCGCTTTCCTTCACCAAACCCTTCTGCTGCTGTGCTTCTGCCGCGGAGCCCACCTGCTATGGACTGAACTGGAAGGCTGAGCTAAATAATCCCATCCCCTTTAAGTGGCGGGTGCTGGGTATTTTGTCCCATTGATGGCAGAGTGACTAACACAGAGGAGGAGGTGGGGCCCCTACAGTCCTACTCCCCCAGTGTGCAGCAGCTCCTAATGGTGTCTCTGTGAGAGCTGAGGGGACTCCGGAGGCCGCATGGTGACCTCTTTCCTCACATCCTTCCCAACGTGTCGGCTTCTCTCTGATTGTGCCCATGCCCTTGGGTGCGAGCTGCTGTCTCCCTGTGGCTCTGCTCAGCTTTCCCTGTGCTTAGTGGTGCCCAGAGTCTTCACTCATCTAACGACCATCTGTGCCTCCTCAGTGTGCACACTGGGCTGCCCTGGAGGGATGTGCAGGGAGAGGGCGGGAAAAAAGCTGGGAGGAAATGGAGAGAACGTCTCCTATCCATGCCACTCGACACCTCTTGTTGGTAAAGTGGGGCACAGGGTGGGGTCAGGGCCCGGTGTGCCATGTGCAGGGACTGAGTCACATGGGTTAGCACACACCCCGGCCGGCCACACTCAGCCCTCCTGTCGGACTCGGCTGAGCCTCTGCGCAACACCCCCTGCCCCCCCCCCGCTCCGTCCCCTCCTCGCTCCAATTCCCCACCATGTCTGGTCGGGGGGCACCTGCCTTTGCGCACCTGGCCGGCTCCACTCTGTGGAATGTCCTCCCAGTGCCCACGCAGAGTTAGGCATCGTGACACAGGCCACACAACTCACAGCTGTCCATTAGGAGATGAGCCTGGAGGGGAAGTGGGCTCATCACGGTGGGCAGAGAAGGGCAAATGGGGGTCGTTCCCAGGAAAAGTGGAGCCTTGAGACCTGGAGGTTAAGTGAGACCAGTCAGACTCTTAACTTAATGACAACTGGTTCTTCGTATGAGAAGTAAAAGTATAAAGAGCAAAATAAAAGATAGATGATAGGAAAGAGGGAGGTGGACTTTGCAGCGATGAGAAGGGAAGGAAGAGGGGGAGGAGGGACTGGAAACAAGCAGGACTGAGATGCAGGTGGAGAGATGGTAGAGTGTGTTTATTACACGTGTGTTAATTACACACCTCAACCTCACTACTACAAGGGAAAATAAAGGCTGCACAGCGGTGCCCTGCACATGCCCCATGTCCGTCCCTCTGTCCCCGCATCACAGATGGACGGTGGCTGCATACACAGTGCTGCTGCCCTGTCTGATTCTGAGGGCCCACTGTGCCAGAGTGGGGTACGCTTGGTGGAGACAGCAGTGACCAGGCTCCAGAGGCACACAGGGCTCGGTGCAGTGAGGGCCTTCCTGGGCACCGGGCACTGCCCAGGTCTGCAGACACTGCCTCGGCCATGAAGCCCAGTGCTGCGGGCAAAGGCCTAGTCCAGCGCCAGCCGCACCCCTCACTCTCTCTACAGAGCCAGAGTGCCAGGCAGAGGCCGCTGGGCCGGCACAGGCTCTCCTTCACGCTGGCAGTGCTGCTGGGCGGTGTTTTCCTGGCAGAAGCAGAGTCTCTGCCCCTGGAGGAAGCGGGGAGACAGGGCCTCAGGCCCTCGCTAATGAGATCAGCACATCAGAAAGTTTCCTCCAGTTCCCAGGCCAGCCTGGGCTTGCCAATTGGTTCCTAAGGAGCGCTCTGGCCCCTGGAGGCTGGGAGGCCAAGCAACACCAATTACTGTGCCAGCATGGGAGGGGGCACGTGGCTCCAGGCCTCACATCCTGGGGGAGTCACAGAGTTTCAGCTTAATGAGCTGTGGCCTCTGTGGCTGAGCCTTGCTGACTCGCGCTCCTGGGGTTCAAACTTCTGGAGAGTGAGAGGGGCCTCCAAAGACACTCAGGAGACAGCTTTCTAGACCAGGGCTGCCATGTGTGCACTGTGCTCTTAATTGGCTCTTTGTGAAGTCGCCTCCGGTCTCTGGACACTGGGCTTGAGACTCAGCCTGGGGTCGATGCTCACTCTCCACACTGCTGCGCAGTGGTTTTGTGGGCAGGACCTTCACTTGGGGCTGTGATCTTAGTTACCGTGGATACGCCCACGGCCCCGGCTCCAGTGAGGCCCCCCCAAAGGTGGTTCCAGAAGAGGAAATAGAAGCATTTTAAGAGCTCCCCACTGCCCTACAACCCTGGCCGAGGCATCTTCCTGGGGTGGTACAGTGCAGGGTACACACAGCTTAGGGCCCGCAGACCCCAGTACCCCGACAACAGGGCGGCAGCACCACCAGTAGGGGGCTCTGCCCGGGCACATGTCTGGGTACCCTCGTTGGCCAAAAGGAAAATAACAGTGTAACTGTTCACTTCACATGGGGATGTTACATCTGCAGTCTGTTCTGTTCTTTACATGTGATCTCAGGGTTTACTGAATGCACGCTGCAAATTTTATATCATTTTATAAAGAATCCTCTAAAAACATTATAACCTGTATGGTTACAGTGCTTCCTTGTCCTCATATCCGCTATTAGCATAGTTTCCAGCAGGCGTCACCAATGATAATAACTCATGCTTCTCCAGAGTTACGTTCAGTGCTGAGTGCAGCGTGCCCACCGTGTGACAGTGCACGCTAGACCTTCCCACGAGCGCTGCTGAGTGGCTTCCACACGAGCTCGCCACTGCAGCCACTTGGGGCAATGCACATGGGCTGCATGTGTGAGCTGCATGTGTGAGCTGTGTGAGCTGCGTGTGTGAGCTTCCTGTGTGAGCTTCCTGTGTGAACTCCCTGTGTGAGCTGCATGTGTGAGCTGCCTGTGTGAGCTCCCTGTGTGAGCTGTGGGTGTGTTGCATGTGTGAGCTGCCTGTGTGAGCTTCCTGTGTGAGTTGCGTGTGTGAGCTGCATGTGAGTTGAGTGTGTGAGCTGCCTGTGTGAGCTTCCTGTGTGAGCTACGTGTATGAGGTGCATGTGTGAGCTTCCTGTGTGAGTTGCATGTGTGAACTGCCTGTGTGAGCTCCCTGTGTGAGCTGCATGTGTGAGCTGCGTGTGTGAGCAGTCACACGGCCAACACGCTGCCCACTGTGCTGCCGTGAGCTGGCCTGGGGTGGACATAGCCCTTGCATACGGGCTTGGGGCCCGTAAACATGTGCTGGGTGTAAGATGCTGCAGAGAGATCTTGCAGCCTAGTTATCTTAAACTATAATTTTTGTTTGTTTTTTTGAGACAGTGTCTCACTTTGTAGTTCAGGCTGGCCCCTTAAACTATAATTTAATGTAATGAATACATTTATGCAAAAGTTATCTTTTTTCTATGGCTTAATTTTCTACTATAGATTACTATGTTTTTAATAGTTAAGTAATTGTAAAGCATACCCATGTTTTCCTCTGTATATCATTTTACTTGTCTATTACAGAGGTTTCTGATGTAAACGTGGGGCTGACGTATTGGAGGGCAGAAGCAGGGCCCCCGGGCCGCACAAACTCATCCAGGGCTTTCCCTCCTCCTGGCACTCGGAAGGTCTCCGGGGAGCCCTGGAGGGACACGGAGCATCGTGACATACTCAGACTCGCACTTGGTGGCCGCGGCCCCCACCCCTCCACCCCCACCCCCGGTCACGCCGCTGTGCCAGACTGCTCCATCACACCCCTCCGTGTCCTGACTGCGCTCTTTCGCCGAGAGCACTGGGCCTGCGCCAGGCACACGGACCCAGTACCCGCGATGAAGGCCAACGTTCTGGGGTCGTTAACGGCACGAAAACGAACAAGAACGAAATCAGCGGATGGGACTTCAGAGACGAGGCAGGCGTGTGGGAGAGGGCGGGGAACACCCGGCCGAGCTTCTGGGCGGCGGCCGCGCACAGGCACAGGCGGCCACAGGGCAACGGGACCAGAATCTGGGAGCTGGAGAAAGCAAGCTCCGAGCACAGGCACAGCGCGGCAGGGCGACTGCTCAAGTGCGACCGGAGGCTTCGCTGCCGCCCGAGGCAGCGGCCTGTTCGCCTGCGGAGAGGAGCCAGCGCTTCCCCGCCTGCCGCTGCCTGGGGCCTTGCACCTATGACCTGGAGCTGTCTGCGTCGTTTCTGCCCAGATCCCGTGGGCTGGGGCTCAGGCACGTGCCGCCCTGGCCTGCAGAGGACCCTGGAACGTCCCCCTCTGGGTTCCCAAGAAATCTTCAGAAAGGGACCGGAGTTTACTAATTTTTAACTGATCCTCATCTCTGCGCGCTTTGTGAATCACCGTGAGTTTAGGGCTCATTCTGCCCAGGGTATCTTAGGAGGGGAAGAGGCAGCTCCTCCCCAGGGCCAGGGCTGTTCTCACCGCCCAGAGAGCGGAGGTCAGCGCCGTGCAACTGAGTGGGGGCCAGACGCCGGTCTGGGCCCTGGCACCAGGCACAGAAACTCCAGCTGGGTCTGGGCTCCGACGGGCCCCTCGGGGAGTCCGCGTTTGCGGCGCTGGAACTCCGGACATGGGGTGGGGGGGGGGGGGGACGGGCTTAGGCCGGGCCACGGGGGAGCAAGAAGCGGTGGCCACAGGCATGGTGACGCTCGACGTTCTGCGTGTTGCGCCACGCCTGGCGGGGCCGGCGTCCCTCCCAGGCCCAGGGCCTGGCACAGCCGCTCTGGGCGCTCAACGTCTGCTGCTCACTCAAGGCAGACACCTGGCTGGCGTTTGGGTTTCTTTCTGGCCTTCACTTCTTTTTCTTCTCCTCCTCCTCTTCCTCCTCCTCCTCCTCCCCTTCTTTTGTTCTCCCCAAGCAGTTTAATAGCAAATAGAAGAAGGCACCGCACTTGGCAGAAACAGAATGATTTTGTGTCTGTAAGACCCAGAAGGCTTACGACTGACGACCGTCACCCAAGAAACGCCGACTGTAGACGAACGGATGCAAACTGCATGAGGCTTTATTGAGATACACAGGTACCTGGGGCAGCAAGACCTGACCCAAGGGCAGACTTGCGCGCCGAGGTTTGCTTGATGGGGATTTTTATAGGGTTTTGCGAGTAAGGCGGGGTTACAGAAGCGAGAATCGAGCGTGTAAGGTTACTATAGGTCGTTTTGAATTTTTGACTTTCGCAACGGCCGGAGGGGGGGTTTAGGGTTGGTTTTAGCGGGAACTCTCGGGGATTTTCCGTTGGGGCGTAGTCTTACTTTTCAGCCGCAGTTACCTGCCAACATCCCGTTTGACCTGCTTGGCCTGTGGTTTCACAACCTCTTATCTGTTCCCTTCCTGGTGTTGTACTTTTTTATTGCCCTTAGGAGGGGCTTACTGACCGGGGGTCTTTAGTGTCCGTGTGCCTGTACCATTAAAACACATTTAAATTTCCCACTGGGACAAAGGGAAGACACAGAAAAAAAGGAAGACGAGTCCTTTAACACAAAAGCTTGCTCTGAACTTGTAAGGATTTTCTTCGTTTTTAATCCACTATACAAACTCTGTGATTGGGTGAGAAAAATGACAAGGGCTCTTCTTGACTTTTAAACCATAATGTTCTGTACAGTACAATACAAGGTCACACAGAACAGACATTTTCTCTTGCAAATCAAAACAGAAAGAAAGGAAAGCTCAGACAAGGTCGAGGAAACACATTCCACAGCACAAGCCCCACCTGAGAAGACCGACTCCCACGGCTGTGCCACAGACTGTGCCGTCAGTCATGGTGGCAATTTTTTCTTCACATTGTGAAATCATTTTACATTGTTTTCTGGTCGCGAAGGCAAAAAGAAAAGGGACAAAACCCTTAACATTAAGAATAGCATTTATGGGCTGGAGATTTAGCTCAGTGGTTCTGGTACCTGCCTTGCAAGCGCAAGATCCCTGGTTTGATCCCCAGTAGCCACATACAATAATACCAGGTATGGTGACTCACACCCACCAGCAATCAGTACCAAATAATTCAGTGTCAGGTGTGCTGGCTCATGCCTCTCATCCCAGCACTCGGGAGGCAGAGGCAGGAAGATTGCTGAGTTCAAGGCTTGCCTGGGCTACATAGTGAGCTCAGGGCCAGCCTGAACTACAAAGCGAGACCCTGTCTCCAAAAAAAAAAAAAATAGCATTTATATCATTAAAAAAACTCACAGGTTTGCCTCCAAAATGTAAAGTTTCTTTTTTAAAATCATTCACAAAAACCAGGTGGAAATCAGAAGGGCAGCTGCTGCTTAAGGTCTCAAATCCATCAAAACCACAACAGAACAATTAAAAGAACCAGAGTAAAGGAAAAGAAAATAGGTTTCATCTGTGGGTCCTCCCAGCCCCACTCTGAGATAACAATGAATACAGTGGCAAATCCCGTCTCTCTCGGACAGGTGGCTCTGGGCTGGCCTGGCCTCCCTGCCTGTCCCGGACACCAGCCCTGTGCTGCCCTCTCCTCTCTGGCCTCCCCGCTGTCGTCTTCTTCCTCAGCTCCCCAGGACCCCAAGGCTGCACTCAGGAGCCAAAGTCCAGCTGGTTGGGCGTCCAGGGGCCAGAGCTCAGTGGCTCTTACCCTCACTGGGCCCAACATCCAGGCAGTGCCTCGCTGAGACTGTGGGGGCGACCTGTGCCGCCCCCTCTGCCCTCCAGGGCAGCCGCAGCTCCCTCTGCTCCCTCCTCCTCCCAGCTCCTGGCACCACGGGTGACCTCCAGCTTAGGCTCTACGGCTCTATGGGACTAGAGGAGAAAGCCACCCCTTCAAAATAAAGCAGGGCAATATTGCAAAGAATAATCAGCTCTGCAACAATTTAAAACAGCTTCTTTGTAGATTTAGCTCAGTGGTTCCAGTGCCTGCCTCACAAATACAAGGTCCCTGGTTCGATCCTGGTAACCACATACAACAATACCGGGCGTGGTGACTCAGGCCACCAGCAATCAGTACCAAACACCACAAATATTTGGCTTGGTGGCTCAAGCCTGTCATCTCAGCACTCGGGAGGCAGAGACAGGAGGATTTCTGAGTTCAAGGCTTGCCTGGGCTACATAATGAGCTCAGGGCCAGCCTGAACTACAAAGTGAGACCCTGTCTCAAAAAAAACCTTCTTTGCTGGGTGTGGTGGCTCACACCTGTAATCCCAGCACTTGGGAGGCAGAGACAGGAGGATTGCTGAGTTCAAGGCTTGCCTGGGCTACACAGTGAGCTCAGGGCCAGCCTGAACTACAAAGCGAGACCCTGTCTCAAAACAAAACAAAAAAAAGCTGCTTTGAAATCCATTTAAACTGTTCAGTGTTTGCACAAAGTCTAGAAAACAGAGAAATGAAGTACACAAAGGTGTGAAGAAACAGCAGGAAACAGGCCAATGTTTTTCTGAGCATCCTCTAGTTGGAAAGGAAAATAATCAAAACTGTCGGGAGCAGTCTGATTTGGGAAAATTAATTAGACAGTTCGGACTGTGGCTAGGACGAGCTCTCCTGCCTGAAGACCAGCTATGCCGTATCCACACCTGAGGACTTGACTCTTTATCTTCACAACAAAGACCCCAATGTTCCCAGGTGCCGTGATGCTCTGGGCAGAACTACCCTGGGACCTTCGCCTGTGTAGTTCCTTTTGTCCTGATGTCCTGGGCCTGCTGCCCTCTGAGTGGCCTGTGACATTTGGCAGTGTTAGCTCAGAGGTGCTGAATGAATGTTGCAGCCAGCCCAGGGCAGCTGTCTCTGTTGCCCAGAGCAGCACAGATCAGGCCTGAGCTCAGCCTCTCCTCTGAGTCTCATTTTCTGCTGATTTATTATTTCGCCTTGTGCTGCTAGATTCTCTTGTGACTAGAGGGACATCAGCGAGTGACTGCAGCTGTAGAGTTATGTGCCAGTGTGATTTAGGGAGGGATCCAAATGAGGGCCCACGGACGCTGTGCAGAAATCGTAATTGTGTGTGTGTGTGTGTGTGTGTGTGTGTGTGTGAGGATTTCTCTCCCCTTCAGTGTGCCATGTTTATAACTGAATGGGAGTTGTGTGTAGCACCCCAAGGTGTAACCCATAAGTGTGAGCTAATGTGTTTGTAGTGATGGTCCAGGTGGGATTTCTGTTTATAGCTGAGCAGATTTGTGTAATGTGGATCTGGCATGTCTCCGTGTAATAACATGTAACCTGAATGTGTGATTTGGGGGTCAGATCTATGCAGTGGGGATTTGGCGTAGCTCTGTGCTGCGTGGCACCCACCGTAGGAGGCAGATGTATACTGTGTGTTTACATCAGGGATGGAGGCCACCCGTGTGAGCAGACTGTAAACCAAGGGACCGGTTTGGTGAGCACGTGAGGCTGCACATTCCTCTGAGGATTCATCCCTGGCAAAGCTGGCATTACCCCATGTGCACTGAGATCTTCCCAAGGGGAATGCTCAGGGAAAGAAGACTCCAAGTTGAAGCCACAGTGGGGCCATCGTGACCCCAAGGTGTAACCCATAAGTGTGAGCATGTGTGTGCACGAACACACACTGCCCCTCTAGGCTTCTCTACACTCTCCTGGGAAGGGCCCCCAGCTTTCAGAGATGTTTCAAGAGCATCTATGACCCACCTTTTCCAGTCATCCCTGGATGAGAGGTCAGTGAGGCTGCCGATCTACAGCCACAGGTATGAAAGCACATGGCACGCTCTGCTTCGAGAAGCACGGGGTTCAGCCACTTGACGCCTGCCCAGGAGCTGTCACAGGGTCTCCTGTGAAGCACCCATCTGGCCTGGCTCTGAAGTCCGAGAATTCCCTGGCAATGCTAAAGTGACCCTGTCCCTGAGATGCTAACTTTTTTTTTTTTTTTTTTTTGCTTTTTGGAGACAGGGTCTCGCTTTGTAGTTCAGGCTGGCCCTGAGCTCACTATGGTGCCCAGGCAAGCTGCTGCGAACTCAGCAATCCTCTTGTCTCTGCCTCCCGAGTGCTGGGATTACAGGCATGAGCCACCACGCCCGGCATTGTGGTATGCGGTATTGATTGCTGGTAGGCGTGAGTCTCCACACCCAGCATTGTATGTGGTTTCCGGGGATCGAACTCAGGACCTTGCACTTGCAAGGCAGGCGCCGGAACCGCTGAGCTAACCCTCCGGCCCGAGATGCTAACTTTTATGAGAAATAGAAGGAAAATGCTTACTGACCAAATGTACACTATAAAACCACAGGAATAACTAAACAAAATGAGACTGACCTTCGAAGAAAACTACGTAACTTTACTGATACAAAAGTTTGAACACAGGAAAGGATAATTACATTCTGATGCAAAGATTAAAATTAAAAATGCTAATGCTAGTTCATGCATAAATTCTTTACAATAGTCAAAAGATTGTTTTCAATTAATAAACATTTTCATCTGGAAGAAAAAACACAGTCTTCATATATATAGGTATACATATATATATACACACACACTTTTTTTTGAGGCAGGGTCTGCCTTTGTAGTTCAGGCTGACCCTGAGCTCACTATGGAGCCCAGGCAAGCCTCAAACTCAGCAATCCTCCTGCTTCTGCCTCCCAAGTGCTGGGATGACAGGTGTACGCCACCATGTCTGGCAATATACACACACTTTTAAAAGCACAATAATGGAAGAGTATAAATGTAAAAAAAAAAAAAAAAAGATGATAAACCAGTGAAACAAAGTTGGTGGTCCAGACATAAACCCCATATAATATAATACACTTCTTTTACTAATAATAGGTGTTGGAGCAACAGGGACAGTGGACAAAGGGCAATTTTGATCCCTTTATTCACACAATATACCCAAGTAAATTCAGAAATAGTTAAAGCATATTAAAAATAATGAAAATCTCAGACAAAGTACTAAAAATTCAAAGAAAATGTTGAACATGCTAGGAAAAATACTTGCAAGGAAAATGAGTGAATGCTGTTCAAATTAGTAGGATATTAAAGACATACAAATGACTGAAAAATACATAATACAGAGAAAGAAAATATAATTGCTTAAGAAGTTTACCAGAAAATGATAAAAGTCAAACAAAACACAACTAAAATGAAGTATCTTTTCCTCTAGTGAAACAGTAAAGGTGAGAAACACCCCGTTACATAATGCTAGCTACCTACTGGGGGCAAACATATGTCCCATTGTGGGACCAAGAGCAGGGCACTTTGGTGTAATATTTTTGCCAGGGGCTTGAATGTAGGCATGAAGAACCCTGTGTCTTCTGACCCAGCTGCTCTGCTTTGGCAAAATCCATCTGAAGAATACTAAATTTGAAAAAAGTAAGCACCAAAATTTCATTACAGTATCATTCCTAATTATGAAAGATCAGAACCAAATTAAACACCTGAAAAAGACAAAAATGTCATACAAAGAGCTGGTTATGCCACCCACCTATTAAATAGTAAGCATAATATGCAGTGGATGAAAGCTTTGGAAGGTGTAATACAGAGGAAGAAAATAAGGTGTGTGACTTCATAGCTATCACAGCTACATGACAATGATCTACAAACAGATTAAGGTAGGTAGCAATCTCCTCAGTGAAAAAAAAAAAAGGAAAGAAAAGAACAGGAACAGACCTTGAAAATGAGATATCTTCCTCAATACAAACAAACGGAAGCATTAATGCCATTCCTGATATATATTTTTGTTTTAGGGCCAAGGGAGGGAGAGAGATATACCTTTATCTAAAGCATAAGTTTCCTTTAATGAGCTGAATATTATTTTAAAATAAAAAATAAATACATACTTTTTTGAAAAAAAATGAGCTCATACAAACCATTAAGAAAAGGCATGAAGGGCCGGAGGGTTAGCTCAGAGGTTCTGGCGCCTGCCTCGCAAGCCTAAGGACCTGAGTTCGATCCCCAGTTACCACATATAATGCTGGGCATGGTGGCTCACGCCTGTAATCCCAGCACTTGGGAGGCAGAGACGGGAGGATTGCTGAGTTCGCGGCGGCTTGCCTGGGCACCATAGTGAGCTCAGGGCCAGCCTGAACTACAAAGCAAGACCCTGTCTCCAAAAAGCAAAAAAAAAAAAAAAAAAAAAGAAAAGGCATGAAAGCTGAGCACTCGAGAGGCAGAAGCAGGAGGATTGCTGCGAGTTTGAGACTAGCCTGGGCTACATAGTGAGTTCAGGGTCAGCCTGAACAACAAAGCAAGATGATGTTTCAAAAAAACTAAAAAGAAAAAGCATTAAGACACAAAAGCTGAATAAGTAAATGGTCTAGATTGTACATAAAGTACTTTAAAACACCTATTTTAAAAAGTGTCAGCAAAAAATTATTTTTTAGCTTATCACATAAGCAGTTTTTGGTTTTGGGTGTTATTTATTTATTTATTTATTTATCTTTTGCTTTAAGCAATAAATAACCAATGTGGGTAAGTTATTCAAAGAGAGAGTGGGGAAGACATTTCTCTGGGCTTACAAACTTCCTAGGGTGTCTTGTCTACCTGAGGAGTGATACTGAGAACACAGATGGGCCAGGCCCCTGCTGGGTCAGGAAGGGCAGCCCCATTGCAGCCTGGCTCCCTTGGTGGGTGCTGTATGGCATGTCCCTCCAGAAACAGCTCAGCAGGTTCTCTGGAGCCATGGAAGCAGGTCACATTTCACCCTGCAAATTGCTTTTTGGAAATGTATCCTAAGAAAACAACTGTAAATATGCATTTTATCAAACTGTCATGTGATTATAGTCACCAAAAATGGCCACTACAAAATGAGAGAAAGAAAACTTTAAATTTGTGGTATGGAGAAAAAATTTAGATAACTAAAAGTAAAATGATAAGTCACATTAGCATTTTGAATGTAACTGTGATTTACTACTTTTAGCTTATTGCTCCTAAAATAACAGACTTTTATAAAAATATTCCATAATAACAGCTAATTGTTACTGAGTATGAGCATATCTGCTCTGGTCTTCTCTAAAATCAACTCTAGGCCTTCCAACAGATCCCTTAGGGTGTCAGCAATGACAATGGTAACCCTGTTTCATAAGGAAATGAAGTTTAATCCCCTTCTAAGAAGGACATGAGCTTTGACCTCAAGTCTGACTCCAAAGCCCACACACCTCCCTCCTTTGCCAAAAGGCTCTTTCTTCTACCTATGAGCACAACTACATTCCTGGCAGGTACTGGTTGAGTATCCAAGACCATTAGGAAGTTTAGTGAGGTTCCTCAAGAAGCCCGGGGTCGTTCACACACAGCCCAAACCCTGATTCCTCAAAAGGATTTTCTCTTCCTTCAGGAGGCTAAAGACCTGTTAGAGAAATAGAGACGTGGCACACCTAGAAGGTCTAGAGTTGGTAATGAAGACACAGCAACTGGCCCAGCAACAACACCCAGCGGCTGGGTGAACTGGCTTGAGGCGTGGTTTTCTAAGTCTGGCTTTTGGCTAGTTCTTCCTCACAAGGGAATTCTAATTCCAAAATGTAGAATTAAGGCAGTAAAAACCCACCATAATACTACACAGAGCTGCAAGGCCTGTAGCAAGACCCACTTCACAGACTCCTGTGAAGAGAAAGCGAATACTTGTATGATCTTAAAATTTCTCTTGCGAGATACTTATTATATAAAGGGAAACAGTAACTTTACCATGTAAAGGTAGCAAATTCAACATTACCAACAATAAGATAAAGCAATATCATATCTGCCCATGAGAATGGGGGCAGAATTAGAAACCAGTCCACAGTGAATTGAAGGGATTGTAGTAAGAAATCAGAGCTAGCCAATGAGAGCTGCACATCAAGGACTCTGAAAATGGAGAGGGGAAGGATTGTGCAGCTGGCATGATTTGGCTGGTGTGAATTTTGGTGTAATGTTTACTTTAGATTTTGTGACCTCTCGAAACTGACTCAATGAGAAAAAACAAAGCAGTGAACGACAATAAGATCTCATCCTTTTCCAGGCAAGGGGTCACATTCTGGAAGTTCAGGTCCAACTGGTTCCCATGTGTCTTTGTGTCTGACCACCATTCGGGTCAGAAATGTAAAGTTCCCACTGTCATGTCACAAGGGTGAAAGACAGTATCAGTGTTATTCAGGGCTTCTTAAACCTTTCATGAGTGATGCGCCTAGTAGGTAACAGAATTAGGTGAAGACAGACATGCTGGTGATGCAAATGTCCAACAACTACAAAAAATACTGTACTAGACAATAACAGCTTTATAATCTAAAACAATAATCACAAGAAAAAATTTTAACAAAAATATACTAAGTTTTTGCCTCAAAATGTTATCATGCAAACCTGTATCATGAAATGACTATCAGAACTTCACTCCAAGAAAGGTTTCTGAACACCAGTATGACTGCACTTGTCTGATTTAGCACGAGATGGCTCTAGGCAGTGTAATTACTATAACTGTCATTCAGAGAAGATAGGGAAGAAATTTCTTAAAACCCGATTTCAGTTCTTCCACCATCATTTGCAACCTAGGTCAAACCAATTCACAACTTGGAATTTCACATTTGTTTTATCTGTAAAAATCAGCACTAAGTACCCTGAAGAAGAAAATAAAAATAATATATAAAAGAACACTTTATGAACTATGAGGTACAATGTAAATATATGCCAATAACATCAACTTACTCAATGAATTGATCTAGGTAACACCTGGAAGATCTTTTTACCTTTTTGATATATGTTGGCTCTCAAAGATATTACATGTTAACTCTTCTATAAAAACTAAGGCCATAGACTGGCAGTTTTTGTTTTGTTTTTTTTTTTTTTTGGCTTTTTTGGAGACAGGGTCTCGCTTTATAGTTCAGGCTGGCCCTGAGCTCACTATGGTGCCCAGGCAAGCTGCTGCGAACTCAGCAATCCTCCTGTCTCTGCCTCTCGAGTGCTGGGATTACAGGCGTGAGCCACCACACCCAGCATTAGACTGGCAGTTTTGAGCACCACAGTCTGTTATAAATTCTTATCAGCATGTCAGAATCAAGGTTCTCTATCTCTGAATACCACTAAAGGAATGCAAAACTTATTAGCTTCTTTCCTACAAACAAAAACACCCTTTGCAAGTTTTTTGCCTGAGAGACTACTGATGTGCACCAAGCCTCTTCTGCACAAAGGCTGCTGCATTCCCATGGAGCCATTCCTTCCTGTTTCTCTACCACACCACAGTGAATTTTCAAAATGTTAACAAGGTGTGATGAGGGCCGGTAGGAGGCCTTTTCAAATTCACCACACTCAAAAGTTGTTTCTTTAGGACAAAGCCAGAGATGGTGAGCAAGGCATGTCCTCTAAATGTCTTTAAACATTGATTACAACTATTTTTTCTTGAAAATGGAGTTGGTAATGTTGAGAGAGGTATGAGGGTTGGCTGAAACACTTCCCACAGAGCTGACACGGGTAAGGCTTCTCTTGAGTGTGGATTCGGTAGTGCTGAAAGAGGTATGAACTATGACTGAAGGTTCTGCCGCAGTCATAGCACTGGAGGGCTCGCTCTCTGACATAGTTATGTGCCCGTTGGTAGCGAATTAAATATGTCTTGTGAGGCAAAACAGGAGAAAGGGCCTTTGCTGCACTGTGGGCCTTACGATGTTGAGGGAAGTGTATACCCTGGGTAAAAGTTTTGCCACACTGAACACATTTATAGTGGTCCTCCAGACTATGAAGTTTTACCTGACCAGAGAGATCTGCATGCCGGATGGAAGACTTTGCACCTTTATGGCACCTAGAGGGCTCCTCACGGGTGTGAGATTTCTGGTGCCTGATGAGGTGCGGCATGATGAAGAACCTTTTTGCACACTGCTTACATTCAAAAAATTTCTTCCCAGTATGGATCAGCTTGTGTCTCACAAGGCCAGTTTTGGTGCTAAAGGCTTTTCCACAAATTTTACACCGGAATTTCTGCACTGGCTTGGGTCTGGTGCCTGTGCCAATAACACTGCTTTTCTGGGAATCCTCTCCTGGCAGAGTCTCTGGCTGCTGGGTAAGGTTAGAGCATCTCTCAAATTCATCCTTACTTTGACTTCTTTCCTGAGCAAAGATCTTAGTGTCTCTCACTGTTATAGGACTGAAAATGTGTTTCTTCTTGTTGCTCTGGTGTGATTTCGATGGATCAGAAGAGTTTCCTAAACAGACATGCCAGAAGTCATTATTCTGCCCCTCAGAATGAATTTTGCTAAAAGCAAGCCTTGCTTTGGGGTTGATTCTTTGGTTTGCGGTCTCTTTTCCCTGTCTTCAAGAAATATGAAAGTTCCCATACTCTTTTTACTCTAAGAGACATGCCATTGTAATTGAAATAGAAGAAAAAGAGAAAAGACAATGAACTAGATCTTATGGATGTTTAAATGTTCTGGGAATAAACTCACAGAGCAGAAAATTAGAAAAGAATGGAAAGGACAAAAAGTAAGAGAGTGTGATAGAAGAAGAGAAGAAGCTATCTAGGTGGACTTCATGTTGACAAAAATACCAAGACATAGAGAGTAGAATGAGGAGGAAACCAAAAAGAAATCTGGGACTGGGGTTTGACAGCATTTCCCAAAGCATGCTTAGTAGATCACTGATACTCTCAAAAATTAATAGCTAGTTTCAATTAGAGAAACATTAGATAATGTCAGTCAAGCAGGCTGCCTTTCTATAGGATTCTTCAGAACCTTTGATATGTACCTCAAATCCCAAAAGGGGAATCATTCAAGAATGTCACATTGGGCCAGAGGGTTAGCTCAGCGGTTCTGGCGCCTGCCTTGCAGGTGCAAGGTTCTGAGTTCAATCCCCGGTAACCACATACAATTCTGGGCGTGGAGACTCAGAGACTCACGCCCACCAGCAATCAATACCACATACCACAGTGCTGGGCGTGGTGGCTCATGCCTGTAATCCCAGCACCTGGGAGGCAGAGACAGGAGGATTGCTGAGTTCGAAGCTTGCCTGGGCTACATAGTGAGCTCAGAGCCAGCCTGAACTACAAAGCGAGAACCTGTCTCAAAAAAAAAAAAAAAAGAATGTTACACTTCTCAAACTGATCTTACAATGGGACATTTTTAAGGAATGCCTGTTATCATGGTATTTCAGGACCTTTAAGGCAACAGTGGAAGGAACAGTTCAACAACTTCTTGCTCACAATAAAGGAACAGGTTTCTAACTCCTTTCTTGGATCTCAATCTCTTATTTCATATCAATCTACACGGCCAATGAGCAACTTCTCTTCAGTTTGCCATTTAACAAGCCTGCAGTGCAAGGCATTGTCCAACTCAATGATTTTCAGAAGTCTATAAAAGGACTCAAATCAGGCCCAGAGATGTAGCTCAGTGGCTCTGCACCTGCCTGGCAAGTGCAAGCTCCTGAGTTTGAACCGCAGAATCACAAAAGGACTCCAGTCAGACTAAAATCACTGCAGAAGGAGATACAGTAACCAACTCCATGAAAACATTAGTGGAGGGGACACAACTGGAACTTGTTAAGTCATAAAGAAGATGGCAACATTAGAAAACAGCCCCCAAAAGACACCGTGTTATAAAAATAATCCTAGGAAGATAAAAACATGGTATTTTAGTTGGAAGATCTGTGGGAAATGAGATTGGTAAATGAATTCCAAGCCAGAATGGAAAGAAATTAACTATTTTTCTGAAAGTTGAATTTTCTTATGAAGATATTAAGAAGCTCATCAAAAATTTGGGCTTTATAAAGGGAACTCCCTGAATAGGAAAGAAAGGAATCAATTATAAGATTGTGGTTTGGAAGAGGCAGTAATGAACACAGGGGTATATCCCAGCAAATACTCAACATGCGAGTAGTGTAGGCAGAATGTAGCTTAGAAAGTTAGGCCGATCACAGTGGATTAGATCTTTTTGGAAAAGGTCTTTAACACATTCACAATGGGCCATAATTTGTATGTCTTGCTGCCAAGCTGCTTTGATTTGAACATGTAATGTCCCCACTGGCTTGAATGACTGCATGTACCCTGACTGGCTCAAGCCAATGCGAATGTGTTAAGGGAAGAGTCAAGAGTGGAACAGGAAAAGACAATACAGCCCTAATGCTTGCTTCCACCACCTGCTTGATACCCATTAAGTCACTTGTTCTACTTTCAAAGAACTCCTCACACCTCCCCATTCTTCAGAGCACCCGTCTCTATTATCTGTAGCCAGGTGCAGTTCAAAGACCCCTGAACCAGTTTCTCCATTACTCCACACGTTCTCTTACAACAACCAGACGGATCTTTCTAGGATGGCACTGCCCAAGAGAACTCCCTTCATCGGTCTGCATTTCTGTTAATAAAAAAGTCATGAGCCACAGGTGGTTATCAAACTCTTAAAATATGGTCACTGGGACCAAATAGTATATCTTAAATTTTATGTAATTTTAATTAGTTTAAATAGCCACATGTGATTAGTGACTATGGTACTACAGAGGACAACTCTAAAATATGAATACTACCATCTCACTCTTCTGTTCAATGCCTTGTACTACTTTTGTAACTCACTCAGGATGAAATCTACATTCCTTAACCAGCCATTCTGGGCCAGTGTTTGTCTATTTCTATAGCTTCAACTGTTATCTCCCTCCACCTCACTTAGGCTTTCTACCTCTTTCTGGGACATCTAAGTTCATTACAGCCACCTCTGTATGTGCTGATCCTTGTCCCGTAACACTCTTCTTCATAATTTCTATGACCCAGCTCATCTAGGGAAGGGAACAAAAGTGAGGGAAGTGCTTGGATGTTCATCAATCTGAAGGACTGGTGGGACAGAAAGGGAGGCAGACAGAAAGACTTCCACTAAGACTTTTTCTTTTATCCCAGTTAAAGAGGAAAGATATTTTATTGTAGCTGCAAGGAAAAAGGTACAAACGAATGGAAGGGATAGAAGGCTACAGAAAAGAAAAATTGGCTTCCTCAGAGCTAGGCACCAGAGAAAGTGGGACTCTAGGGGCAGATGAAGTTTGGAAAGGACTGAACAGAGAGAGGCCATGAAGCAGGAGCATTTACCAGCTGCCTCCTCAAACTGAATGGGCTCGGGGAATGGTCCTGACCAGTAGGTCTCAGCCCCTCCTAACTGATTGGGTAGGGTTACTGCCCTCCCATCTGCCTGTCTTCATGTGCTTTCCCCTCAGTACTCACTTGGACACATCACTACATTGCTGTCCTCTTCTGTTGCTCTTGATGCCTCTTCCTCCAGGTATGAGATGATGTCAGGTTTGAGGAACTTGTACCCTGATAAAAAGGAAGGCTTATAACTTGGGATTCAAGAAATCTCAATTCTTGGGTCCTCACAACTTGGAAATCATTTTTAAAAGGTGCAAACTTTTCCAGGAGTAAATGAAGCCTGCTTCCAATCCTAGAGAGCAGTGTTTCTCAATGGTTTTGTTCCCTGCAAAATCAGGCAATAATGCCAGGATTGAAAATTCTGTTGCACAGTAAAAACTGAAAGGGGGACTATATAATGTCCATTATATAATATAACATCAACTATAAACCCCTGAGATCTGAACCCTAATTGTAACACTAATGCCTATACGAGACATGAAACATGATGATCTCATTGATATATTAATCACAGCCTTCACATTTTGACCATTTATAGGTCAACCCTATAAATAAAAACCAGTGTCAGTTGCAAAAAAAAAAAAAAAGTAATGAAATAACAGGTGCACCAGAAACAAAGGTTACTACATACTAACTACTTTCTGTTGCCTAAGTATGGCTTAGGTCTGAGGTTTTCCCTCCTTGCTAAAATGAAAGATAAGCAAATTCAAAGACACTCCAATACCAAGTGTACATAGTCTACCTAATAAAATCAGAAAGTTGGGAAAAATTAGTATCTTTCATCAGAGTTTAAGAGGGCAGATTCCAGACTCAGGCTACCAAAGGTCAAATCACAGTCTTAAACAAGTAATCTACCTTTTCCCTGAGTCCATATCCTGCTGTAAATATAAAATAGCAATAATAATAATATTAACAATAATTAAAATACCCTCCATAGAACTTGTGTGAGCCCGAGAGTTAAAACCTGAGAAATGCTTAGACTGCTGCCTGACATACAGTAGGTACTCAAGAAACATGAGCAACTTTATCATTATCACTGAACCCAACATTAAAACACTGTCTCTGATCTAGGGGCTACACAGTGAGCAACCACTATAGATGGGGAGACAGAGAAGAGCCGCCATGGATCTAGTAGGCAGAAATCAAGTTTTATGGAGAGACAAAATTACCTAGTGAAATCATGTTCTGGTAATTCTCCAGCATCACCTCACAGTAGAGCTTCTTCTGAGAAGGAGTAAGGTAGCTTAACTCTTCTGAGGTGAAGGGCACAGCCACATCTTCAAATGTAACCAACTCCTAAAACAGCAGAAACACTCCATTAAATCCTGGGAATTGTCCCAGGGTGAGGAGAGCAAGTCCAAGGAAAGAAGACTGAGCATAGAGCAGCCATGCACATCAGCAGAGAGCTTCTAAGTACTCTAGTCCCGAGGCCAGAAGGACCTAGCATTGCACCTTTCTAAGAGAAGTGGTAACATTTCTTAGAGTCCTGAAACAATTACTAGAGGTTTAGGTGGGAGAAATAAGACTTTTAAGACCCTTTGTAAGGAGAGAAAACAAGAGTGCAGTAGTTAAAAGCTCAGTAGTACATTCTGTGCCAAGAATTAGGGAGATGGCTTTAAGTCCTGGCTCTGGTTCTTATAAATTTAGTGTGAGTAGGTTAAGCATCAGTGTCTTATCTTTAAAACTCAGAGAACTTACAATTATGGAGAAATATTACAATCTTATTAATATGAAAATGCAAATCAAAATGAAAATATACTGTACTCATTCAGTTGACAAAAATTAGGAAGTCTGACAATACCAAGTATCAACCACAAGATCTCTTCTATGCTGCTAAGAGAAAAATAAGTGATAAACCATTCTGAGCCCAGACCTTTGGCTCCTAGCTATGTTTGCTCCTGTGCACTGTGGGAAGCAGACCCTGCTAGAGGAGACTCTTTTCAGGCCTGGAGATCTGCACTGGGTGCTGCACCAACTAGCAGTTGTGAGATCTGCACTATACCAAACAGTGCTGCCCAGCTCCCAAGATGATCTGCGACCTTTGGATCGCTGCATTGGGATGCCTGATGAAAGAAGTCTTATGATAACCTCTGGCCCAGAGTCGC
>PVIC010002306.1:0-49366 GCA_004025085.1 Thryonomys swinderianus | reverse complement strand
AGGAAGTATTCTAAGAGACAAAGACTTGTGCCTTGAGAGCCTGGGCCAGTCTTTAGCATAAGAAACTTGCAGATCACTTGGGGAGAAGTTTTAGGAGCAGAGAGAGCACATTCCAGAAATATTTGAGTACTGTCTGCCAAAGTTACCTTTGCATTTTGAGTTCCTGTAGATTTAGATTCTAATCATGCTAAACCTATATGTTAACCACTAACTACATTGTCCATTGAAAGCCTTGCACGTAAGCACTGTAGCTAGAAATACTATAAAAGAGCACTGAAGAATAAACTCAGGGCCTACTCAGTACTGACTGAGAGGTCCTCCTGAGCCCATTTTCCTGTCTTCTTTTCTTTTCTTAATCCCCGCCCCTCGACTTCACGACCCCGCTGTTTTGTCCGGCTGGCTCCGGCAGTGCACTTGAACACATGTATAGGCACATTTACAACAGGGCTGTTTTAACACCTAAAACCTGAGACACAGGATCATCATGGCCAGGCTAGTGGTAGCAACAAGTGACAGAGACTCTGAAACATGTACTGAGGAGAACACGTGCACTCAAGCAGAGACAACAGAGAAACCAGAGTCAAGCAAACAATCAGAGGAAGGAACTCACTGACTGAGATCTAGCACCAGAGGGTTTGAGAAGGGAAACCTAGCAGCTTCTGATTGCAGCATGCCTCACACCCCAAGCTGTGTCCCTCGATCTTGGGAGAGGATAGGACTGGCTGAGACAGGGACCCAGCATTTCAGCAGTGGCCTGACTGACAGAATAGGCTCCCAGTCACTCTATCCTCCCCACTGGGAAGAGGAACACAGCCTGTGAGCTGCTCAAAACCAAGGCTTCAGAGAAACAGAAAGCTGTTTAACATGATGTAACTGAATAGGAAAAGTCCAGAAACAGAAGATGAGACCCACACCTCAAAAAGCAGACCTCACCTGGGACCCAGCACAGGGTAAATTGTCTGATGCCTTCGTAGTCTTCTTCTGGTGTTCTTTGGTGGCCTTGTTTTCTTCAAGGCCAGACTCCCAAGAAAGGATAGCTAAAAAAGAGGAATGACTATGGAGTTGCATGTCTGGCAGCAAGCCCAGACATGGAGCTGCCTGCCACCCACCACTACCACACCTTGCCATGATGGGCTTCCTATGGTGAGAAAAAGGCCACAGAAATATTTCTCTTTTCAACATAGCAAAGCCCAGAAAGGGATTCTGGTCTTTTTCCAGGTCTATATCTTTCAGTGGCTCCTCGCTGTCTTCCAATAAAGTGAAAGTTCTCCTTATGTAGTATTAATGTTTCACAATTTCCATGTCCAATCAAAATCACGAGGCAACCTCAGTTTCTCGACTATAAGAAAATACCTATACCTATGCCTCTAATGATTCTTATGGGGCTTGAATACTACAAATGTAAGGTACACAGTAGGCTTTTTTTTTTTTTTTGAGACAGGGTCTCGCTTTGTAGTTCAGGCTGGCCCTGAGCTCACTATGTAGCGCAGGCAAGCCTCGAACTCAGCAATCCTCCTGTCTCTGCCTCCCGAGTGCTGGGATGACAGGCATGTCATGAGCCACCACGCCCGGCACCAGTAGGCATTTTTTTAATGGCAGCCCTAAGACAGCCTTTCTTCCAGAATTCTGGACCTTGAAGACCTTCCTTGCCTGTATTTTTTTTCAAGTTCACCTTTCATTAATCTATTGTTTCTTTCTGATGTCCTATGCTACTCATTATACACACGCACACACACCAGCTCGATTCTGGATGTTTGGCCGTCTAACATCTGGGACAATACCCACCATGTCCACCGGGGGCAGTGTAACACTGTGATTAAGAGGGTAAAAAGAAACAGACAGCCTGCCAATTAAGAATTGTAGAGCCACGTGCAAATTACTCAGCTTTGCATCTGTTTCTTGGTCTGTACAGTGAAAGTAACTTCATAAAGGTGTTAATGGGAACAAGCGAATTCATATGCAAAACACCTACAATAACACACTGTAAGTGTTCAACATATATACACTATAAAGTCACATATGGTGGCATTAATTATAATTCCAGCATTCTGAGAGGCTAACACAAGAGGATCCCAAGTTTGAGCCCACCCTTGGCAATTTAGTGACTTAGTAAGGCATTGTCATAAAATAAAACATAAAAAATGGATGCCGGGTGTGGTGGCTCACGCCTGTAATCCCAGCACTTGGGAGGCAGAGACAGGAGGATTGCTGAGTTCTAGGCTTGCCTGAGCTACATAGTGAGCTCAGTGCCAGCCTGAACTACAAAGCGAGACCCTGTCTCAAAAAAAAAAAAATGGGCTAAGGATGTAGCTGAGTACAAAGGTCTTGCCTTCAGTTCCCAGTATTGTAGTACACACACACACACACACACACACACAGCATCTTAAAAATTCTTTTAAGGGAGTGTAGGCATACAGAACTGGATAAAACACAATCTTTAGTTCGTGATACAATGTCAGCATTAAGCATGCATGATCATGTTTAAGTTCACTTATTTTTATTTCCAAGCATAAATAAGGCCTGTGAATTTACTATCCAATCCCAAAACAAAAACATTCTCAATACCTTACATCTTCCTATGTGCTTCTTTCCTGTGTATACTCTGGACTTCACTCCAGAGATAGCTACAGTCTTGGATTTATGTTCTTCAATTTTTTTTTTTTTTGAGACAGGGTCTTGCTTTGTAGTTCAGGCTGGCCCTGAGCTCATTATATAGCCCAGGCAAGCCTCGAACTCAGCAATCCTCCTGCCTCTGCTTCCTGAGTGCTGGGATTACAGGTGTGAGCCACCACGCCCGGCTTGGATTTATATTTATATTTCCCCTCTCCCTCTCAACAATATTTTTAGTATTATTTTTAATTAAAGAACCATGAGAATTGAGTGGCTTTCTTCTTTCTTTCTTGAAATGCTCTCCTTAGTTTCAATCTAATAACTTGATATCAAGAGACCAATAAATTTTGGCAGAGGATGAACTTGCAAGCCTGATGCATTTTATGCCTACTTGCATCAAAAATTTAACCATTCATTTAGAAAAATCCATTCTTGTCCTTGAATGGAACAACCAAATAAAGACAAATTTCCTCAAATTTACATTTACTAATACCGTGAGTAGTCCTAGAAGATTTTTTACATAGTGTATATTTTGGTTTTTATTGATACTAGAGCTTAGGCTGGATAAGTGTGGGGAAGAAAACAAAGTTGATACTCTCAGGGAAATAATAAATATTAAAGCAAAACCCAAAGCCCAAATTTCTTCTATTTCATTTGAGATTGTGCAGTTTAGACTGGATGTATAAAATGTTCTTTTATTCAGCTCCTAATATATACCATGCTTATGGCAGATATTCAACAGACAGAAACAAACAGTTACTCCCTACCTGTCTCATCTGGATCCTCACATGCCTGAGTCAAGTTTGCCACCAGCATGCTGGCCTCCCTGCTGTCCTTTGGCTGTTTTGACCTCACCCATTTCTGAATCTCCTCTGGCAGGGTACTCAGAAACTGCTCCAGCACTAATCGCTCTATTATCTTCTCCTTTGTGTGGAGCTCTGGCTGCAGCCACTGCCAGCAAAGCACCTGTATCTGGCTCACAGCTTGGTGAGGCCCAGACAGTGATAAATATTGAAAATGCTTAAACTGTTGATGAGAATCATCCAGAGCTCCTGGATTTCTTATGGGATTAGTTTCTGGATTCTCCTCTTGATTGCATAGATGAAAGATGTGAGGATTCTTCATGACATCTAAATCTTCTGTCACACGCAGCATCTTTGCAGCTTGGTCCTTTACAGGATGCATGCACTCTGCAAGGTAGGCTGCTCCAGTATATGGTCTGTGGAAGATGGTGGGCAAACTTGTATCATGTATAAAGGCCCCCAAACCTCAGGACCTGCAGACATTACAGAAACATTTATAAAGGAGTACATAGTGTTTTTTGGACAGTATAGTGGAGATAGTCTGAAACCAAATGAGTTAGTTAGTTCATACCACATAAATATCTAAATACATCTTTGTAGAGCTTTGAGCATGGGCACACAGACGATATCTTAGCCCTACTCCCAGAAAAATCAACAAACAGGCTGGAAGTCTGTCAGAAGTTGTTCTCAAGGGAAAGGAGACCTGAATTCCAAGCATGAAAAACTAAATTGATAAGCCACAAAAGGACACATTTCACTTAAACATTAGTTAAAACAACTATATTATATAGAATGAGGAAAGATTCTGACAATATATACATCCTACAAAGAACTGGATTTATATGCAAAATAGGTTAAGAACGTACATAAATCTATAAGAAAAAGACAAAACAGGAGCAAAAGATTAAAAGATTTTAGCAAATAATACATAAAAATGATAGTTGGGCTTAGGATTTAGCTCAAATGGTACCGCACCTACCTTGGAAGGGCCCGAGTTCGATCCCTGGTCCTGCAAAAAAAAAAAAAAAAAAAGATAGTTAAGTGACTAATATAAAGTGGGGCATGACTTTATTAGCTCTCAGAGATATACAAGTTAAAAGTAAAAAGATATCGAGTGTCAAAAAATAAAAGAGCCAGAGAATACTAAGTATTGCCAAGGAGATGGAGTCTTAGTAGAAATATATGTTCATATACTAGAAAGCTAAATAAAAATGAGAAGATGGGGCCGTAGAGTTAGCTCAGTGGTTCCGGTGCCAGCCTCGCAAGTGCAAGGACCTGAGTTCGATCCCCGGTGACCACATATAATGCTGGGCGTGGAGACATGCCCACCAACAATCAACACCGCATACCACAATGCCGGACCTGGTGGCTCACGCCTGTAATACCAGCACTCGGGAGGCAGAGAGAGGAGCATTGCTGAGTTCGCGGCGGCTTGCCTGGGCACCATAGTGAGCTCAGGGCCAGCCTGAACTACAAAGCGAGACCCTGTCTCAAAAAAAAAAAAAAAAAAAAAAAAAAAAAAAAAAAAAAAAAGAGAGAGAGAGAGAGGATGGGTGTCATTCTGCTGAATGAAGAGGCTCAAAAAATACAAATTACACGATTCCATTATATAACATAGTTCTAAGCTATTAAAAGTCAGAGAGCAGTGAAAAAGAAACAGGGCTGAGGGAGGAGCTCGGATGAGGCAGGAGGCAGCACTAGACCAATGGTGAGGGGCTCTAGGACAAGAGGTAAATTGAGATGGTGGAGAGGATGAACTGAGGAAGAAAGAGGGTCCAACTGAGCGAGGAAGGGAAGTGCGGGGCAAAGACAGGATGGGGAAGCTAAGAAGCAAAAGAGACCAAGATGAGGGAGGAGGAGCAGGGGTCAGGGCGCTGAACCGGGCAGAGTGGTGAGGGGATGGCCACAGGGCTGACTGAGGGGTTGGGGAGGACAGGGCTAAGGAGAAGCCGGTACCAAGCATGGGGAGGAAGACAGCTGACTGAAGAGGTACACAAGACAGACGGAGGAGGGCAGGGCTGACTGAGGAACACAGGGCCGACTGCGAAGAGGACGGCAGGGCTGACTGAGGGGGAGAAGGGCTGGCTGAGGGGGGAGAACTAGGCAGACTCGGAGGACAGGGCTGACAGGGTGCGGCAGGGAGAAGCTTGACTGAGGAAAAGGAGGGGGAAAGGAGATGAAGGGGACGGCTGACTGAGGAGGAGTATAGAGCTGACTGAGGATGACCGAGCCCGCCATTGTTCGCCCTCAGCCCCTCTATCATTGTCCCTATCAGCTGGCCCTGCACGGTCACTCTCCACAGCGAGGCCGCCACACACCCTCCTGGTGGTGTCCTACTAGCCTTGTGCCCTCGTCTTGCACGCTCACGTTTCTCTTTCCAGTCACCCACAACCCTCATGCTCCGATGACTCACCTCGTCCGCAGGACACACTCTCCTGACAGAGCTGTGGCCACGGCTAGACAGCGCATTAGAGGGCATGCGCACTGTGGGGGTCTGCGCCTGCGCACTGAGCGAGTTGCGTGCCCATTCCCGGCCCCGCCCCCTAGCGGAAGACGTTACTGCAGGGAATTTCTCGAAGATTAAATTGGTGACGAATGTGGAAAATAAACCGAGGATAGTAATAACGATCCCTCCCCAAACGTGCCCCATCCACCAAGTATTTACCCTCTTAGACTCGCAAACCACTATGCTTTGAAGTGGAGGACCTGAACAAACCTTCAAACCTTGGTTGCTTTTAGTTCCTTGAGGTTGACTTTAAAATGACGAATTTTGTAGGTCAGCCAGTGGAGTGATAGACCACTAGTATCACGGTGCACGACTGCTCATTTCATTGAAAGCACCTGCTCTTCAGCCGGTTGAACTTCTGATGGCAGCAGCTCTGAACTCTGCCCTCAGATAACGCTGATGCCACCATTTTGTACCCCGGTCCTAGGAAGAGTTAGGTTTGATTATGAATGTGTAAACCGCTGATTAGTTCATTTCCAGTCATCTTTCCCAATCCCTCGAATCATCCTGCTTCTTTTCCCCCTAAATATTCCTAAACTCTACTTCAGGCATGGTAGATTTGAGACTTGGTCTCCTGGCTCTTTATGCTTGGCCATCTCATGAGTAAACTCTTTTGCAAAAACTCCTTTGAAGAATAACACACTGTGTGATGGGGAGGAGGATGTACTTTAATGACATACAAAAAGTATGTATGTGCATATATGTGTATTTATAATAACGTGTCGATACATGTGCATATGTGCACATAGGTATACACAGGTTTGCTGCACATGTCTATATATGTATCCACATTATACATACGCATACAAGTATATGCATCTGTCCAATTATACATGTAATCTGTATTACTATACTGTATATTAAATGTTATAAATTTAATCTTCAATATAAAATAAATATTTTAAAACATGAACTGGGGGGCCGGAGGGTTAGCTCAGTGGTTCCGGCGCCTGCCTCGCAAGCGGAAGGTCCTGAGTTCGATGCCCAGTAACCACATAAAATGCTGGGTGTGGAGACACACCCACCAGCAATCAACACCGCATACCACAATGCCGGACATGGTGGCTCACGCCTGTCATCCCAGCACTCGGGAAGCAGAGACAAGAGGATTGCTGAGTTCGCGGCGGCTTGCCTGGGCACCATAGTGAGCTCAGGGTCAGCCTGAACTACAAAACGAAACCCTGTCTCAAAAGCAAAAAAAAAAAAACATGAACTAGGCATGGTGGCACATGCCTGTAATCTCAGCACTCAGATGTCTGAGGCAGGAAGATCACCATTAGTTCATGCCAACCTGGGCTACATAGTGAGTTCAGGGCCAGCCCAAACTACATAGCAAAAACATGATTCTCTCTCAAAAATATATATAATTAGAATATCAAACCTATGTATAGTATGTGATCTATTACATAAATATGACATTATATATGATGCATATTGTATTCCATTGTGACATAATGCCTGAGATAAACAACTTAAAATACAAAGAAAAAATATTTAGCTTGGCTTCTACTTTGAGAGGCTTCAACCTATGATCACTTGTCTCCATTGCTTCTAGGTCTGTACCAGTCATGTCAGGATGACGAGTGTGTGCGAAACAAAGCCGCTCACTCAGATGGCTGGGAACAGAAGAGAGGCCAGTGCCAGTGCCACAAGGGTACATTCCCAAAGGCCTGACTTCTTTTCACTAGACCCAACACCCTACAAGTTCCACTACCTCACACCAATATTACAGGCTGGCAACCAGCCCTTGAGCATGTGGGCTTTGGGGGATGCATAAGATCCAAATTATATCACACTGGTATTTTTCTGCTATAACTAGTGTTAAATGCCTATCCTTGATTTCAGTGACTTTGCCTGTGTGCAGTCTCTCAGTAGGATAAACTGTCCAGAACAGAATTCCCGAGGGAAGGGGATACACGCAGAATTTCGGGAGATTTCTGAACTGCCCTCCATACTTAGTGCAACTGGCAGCTATGCGAACACACCAGCATCGACACTGTTATATTAAGCTATTTTAATTGTCTATAAACTGAGAAATTATACCAGGGGTGATTCTGGTTCACATATTTCTCTTTTCATAAATAAGATGGAATATGTTTTTTCTGGTTTTAGGAGCCACTTACAACGGAAGCAACTTACCAAATAGTCAGGAAGTGCAGGAAAGATGCACTGAAGTGTGTACAATAACTGTGTTTATCATTGTTTATGGTGACATAGTTTGTAGGAGCATAGAGCTTTCTAGAGTCAGCGTAAGAAACTGGAAAGCACTGCCTCTGAGGAACAAGCAAGGCTACTGAGAGATGAGAGGCAAGCTTGCTTTTAAGTATGGAGTCTTCTGCACGATGTGTTCCAGCACAGAAAAGTTAGAACTGCTCAGGGAACTGCTATGATCTGGCTTCACCCACGCATACCCTGAATCTCTTCTTTGTGTGTCTCTACCCATCTCTCCATCCATCTGCGAGCCAGTTGTGTGTGGGCACGTTTCATAATCAGCTGCAGGCTTCTGTTCATGTCCCACCTAAGTATTTTCACATGCATGTCTAAGGCACAGGACTGTTCATTTAATTCACTCAGTTGTTTTTAGGTAAAGCTTACTTACAGGGAGTAGGATACACTCAGTGCATCATCTGAAGGTGCTTCATCATGCACATACCTGGGCAACCAGATGCCCATTGAGGTACACACTGGCCATTATTTGTGATATGTTCACTTCACTGGACTAAAAAATTCCTAGAGAAATTCCACACCTCTAGGTGTGTCTAGGTGGGTTACAGAGGTGCAGCCTTGGGGACCAGATTTCCACCTGACCCCTGATATGTGGACAATCAGCACCACCTAGGCCCCTCCAGGGAAGTTTCATGCCCTACCCCCTGTGCAGTATTATCCCAAGTACAAGTGATGGCAGCATATGGTGTGTAGCAGTATATGAGACAGTAGTACGCTCTTAGAGGTAGATCTGAAGCTGGTAAGCCAGGGAAAGCCAAATCTAAAATGAGTCTCTGCTTCACTGAGGACACAACTGTGCTATAATGAAGGTGCTCGGGGTAATCAGCCACCAGACGTCTGGCTGGTGAGGGATGCAGTATGCACCTTGCCTTCTTTCTCACTCGCGCCGTCTCAGGGGAGGTGCTGGCTTGGCTGCCAACACCACAGCTTGCTTCTGCTTAGATGTATCACCTGTGTGCCGTATGGCTTGGGGGGTCACCCACTGTATGAGAAAGGCATGGTCCCCAGGGCAGCACCATTAGGAAGGACACGGTGGAACCTTGGGAAGTAGAGCCTCCTGGGAGGCTCTTGGGCCCACTGCTGAAAGGATTCCAGGCCCTGGCCTCTTAGTCTCACTTCTTCCTAGAGCATGCCAAGCAGCTCACTCTGCCACACTCCTGCTATAACGTGCCTGAGGCGCATGACAGAACCTCTTCATCTTGCACTGGAACCTCTGGAACTGTAAGCCAAACCATCCTTTTGCTCTTTATGAGTAAATTGCCTCCAGAGTTTCATCATAGTAATGGGAAGGTTATCACTGCACAAATGCCCTGGGGTGGATCAGACACCAGGAACCAAGATTCTCTCAGCACATGGCCTTATCTGTGCGCCAGGCCTGACCCACATAACCACCCACCAAGCATTTAATGCCTTTTGAGTTGGACTGGACTCTGGAAACCCATCAGCACCAATCAGTTTATCAGGGAGGAGTCAAATCTCATGGAGTAAACATAGCAGCAGGAGAGTTAGCTACCTCTTTAAAAGAGATGAGTGTAATAGGGCTGGTCAGGCAGCTTCACCCACCATTTATTTCATCCCCTTCTTCTACTTTCTATAATATACTCTGCAGGAAACCAATCTTAAGACAGGACTAACCTCCCTCACTTTACCTATGCTGACACCTCCTTCCAAAGAATGACCATCTAAGCTGTGACCAAAATAATTTGGATGTCACAGAGGTGATCACAAAATCAATGGGCTTTCATTTTAGTGTAAATAAATGTTAAATTTTTATACTGGAAGAGCAAAATCCAATAATGCCATATGCAGAGGGCTCAGAGAGGAGAGGAGCAGAAGACCATCTGCTTTGAGTTCAGTGAAATCAGAACACAACAGGTGCAGGCAAATACTGTGTCACCTCTGTGGTCATTAGTGAGTTCCAGTGGGGAACTAGGTTAAGGACCTCTGGTCACTGTGGAGCCAAGTATGTTTCAAAACTACCTCCCAAATTGCGATTAAACCTACTAATTTCCATGTGATGTTCCTTGTTGGGAATAATCCTATTTGGGAAAATTAATTTGACAATTGGGACTGTGGCCGAGCTTTCCTGCTTGAAGAACAGCTATGCCATATTCAGACCTAAGGACCTGACTCTTTATCTTTGCCTCTGGGAACAACAAAGACCCCAGTGGTCCCACATACTGTGATGCTCCAGGGCAGAACGACACTGGGACCTTCACCTGTGTAGTTTCTTATTGTCCTGATGTATCAAACATGCTGCCCTCTGAGTGACCTGTTATATTTGTTACTCCTGATCTACAGAAACTACTGTCCTCTGCCTGACCTGTAACATTGCTGGCTCGATGTACTAAATAAAACATGTGGCAAGCCCGGGTCTGCTCTCTTTGCTGCCCAGGGAAGCATGGATCAGGTCCAAGCTCAGCTTCTTCTCTAAGTCTCATTTTTGCCTGTTTATTAATTTGCCATGTGCTATTGGACTCACAGGAGACTAGAACTTAACTGCAAAGGTTCTAGTTACATCCCCTTCCTTTGTTCCCTACAGTTCCTGGTGGTGAAGTTGGGGTGATGAACTGAAATGACTCCTCTGAGGATAAATGCCTTTTTAAGGCATCAAGATTTAGGAATAGATACTCACAGATATCCTAAACCCTAATGTTAGTATTTTATGTTAAGGAATTTTTAAAGATTTATGAATCTTTATGTTTTAGAGAATCTCATATTTGTAATTTTAAAAATGCCCAGCCAAACTGGAATATGTTTGTGTTTATTAGGAAATTTTAAAGCACTATTAGAATATGTTTTAATCTTGTAAGTGCAGTTAAAAACATGATGCAGGTAGTGTGAAAAGATCCTTTAGGAGTAATTTTTGAAATGTACAAAACTTAAAAATACTGAGATTGGCAAGCCAAACACATTTTTAAGCCAAAGGAGATTTATAGCTTTAACCAAAAATATATAATCAGCAACTCAATACACTTAAAATGAACAGAAAAAGGAACTGAGACATATCTTACTTCTAATTTTATTTTTATTGTCGACACAGTTACAGATAAAAATGACAACCACATTAACAAATTGAAAATCTGTGCACAGAAACAAAATGAAAAAAAAATGTTAACCAGTCTTTGGACGATGAAAATATGGGGTGAATTTCTCTTCTCTATTTCTATACCTTTAAGGTTTCTATAATAAGCATGTACTTCATATATCATGGCAGTATATATAATATAGGAGGGCTACCAAAGCACAAAACCAAGACAAAATATTTGTTTATAATCCCACAATGACCACACAACCCGTTTCTCAGTTGTTTATCATATGACTTCCCATCTTTGACATTTATTATTACAGACCAGCCCACAGATCGAGATGTTAACAGTAGTTGTTGGGCATATGGGTGAAATTTTTTCTTCTGCTTTATTGAGTTTCCAAGATATTTATGTGCATATATTATACTTGTAGTGAAAAAATACACACATAAAATCTATTACCCAAACACAAAAGAGTATTCAAGATGAGATAAAATATTTAGCCATAATTGCACAATAATACTATCTTATTTTTCATATTCCTTTTCATTTTAGATTGTATGCACAGATACTTCACATTGTTACAATCACAAGCTTGTGCACTCAAACAAGATAGAAGAAATAGATCAACATGTTCACAGTAGTTTCTGGGTGCTGAGACTATGGGTAAATTTTTCTGCTCTAGTTTTACTATATTTTCTAATTTTTCTTCAGGATACATAAAACATAATTTTTGCTTTTAATAGATAAATACATAATAAACTTTATTATCAGAACACTGTTATAAGGAACATTTGAAAAAATTAAGATCAACATATAATTTCATAAGAGTAATATAAGTTATCTTCAATGCACATTTTGACACAGTTATAAATATAACCCTGTGTATAGAAACATTAAACAAGATAGCTAGTAGTTTATGTCTTCAGATAGTGGGAATATGGATTCTTTTATTATTTTTCCTCCACTTTTTTATTTTCCAAGTGTCTGATAATGAATTCAAATTATATTCACAATGGATATGTGATCGTTAACTTTTAACAACACCACAATGAATATTCATGAAATTTAATAAAATAATGCTGAACTACAAGCTCACAACAATAACACAACAGCTTTTGACTATAAGCATATATTTTTAAAGTTATAGTATAAATATAAGTTCATTGTCCTGCTTTCTCCACTTAATGTTCTGTAAATATATTTCCACACTGCTATGAAATTCTTTATGATTATTATTTTTAAACAGCTGCATGAGTCCAAGGATACTTTACTTAATCACTCTTCTGTTTGGCATCTAAATTGCTTCCACTCAGTCAAGGTTGGAAAGACCCTGTCTTCTGGCAAGCTGCTCTCTGAAAAGGGCCTAGTGATTAATACTGCAACACTCATGGTCTGCCAAAATAATCTGTCCCGACCACATTCAGACAGACTCCACTCCAAAGGTTCCCTTCTGATGTCCCTTCCCAGGATGTGCATTCCAGCCTTGGCGCTTGTATGCAGCTGCCCTTCACCAACACCGTGCCATCAAAAAGACATCTTCCTCCCACTGACCAGGAAACCCCACTCAACCCTTCCTCGCCACCTGGGCTTGCTTCTGGTGTCTTCTGCCTGTCTCCTCCCCCTGCTCATCTGGTGCTGGGTCAGAACTCCCTGCTGTGGCACATGCTTTTCTGCATCTTCCTCTCAGTCCTCTGGAACCCTGCAGCTTTGGCACCTTCCCCTCCCTGAGCCCCAGTCCAGGCCCGGAACTCTGGGAGGAAGCTTCAGACACACATCCCTTGGCAGATATTTTGTTTGAATGATCTGCTCTTATCTTTTGCTCACTTTGTCGAGAGATATTTTTTGTTTTGTTTTTTAAGTTTTTTAAAATTTTAAAATTGTTTTTCCCCCAGCCAACTCAAGGCCAAAACTTCTGGTACTGTGTAGCTGTTATGCAAAGGAGCAGAAGCAAAGGAGCGCAGAGGTCCACAGGACAGGGCCCGAGCAACTCGGGCTGTGAGGGCCGCTTGTGAAGAGGGAATCAGACCAACACGGCCCCAGCGGATGTCGCGCAGAGACTCCAGGGGGCTAACAAGAAGGGACACAGGGCCACAGAGCAAATTAAGGCTGCTGGGGAACCTGAGTCCGTGGTAAGCATGAGCTGACTGAAAAGAAAGCTTTTTCCAGCCGGGCGTGGTGGCTCACGCCTGTAATCCCAGCACTTGGGAGGCAGAGACAGGAGGATTGCTGAGTTCGAGGCTTGCCTGGGCTCCATAGTGAGCTCAGGGCCAGCCTGAACTACAAAGCGAGACCCTGTCTCAAAAAAAAAAAAAAAAAAAAAAGAAAGCTTTTTCCTTTTCTAATATTGTTTTAAAATATAAATTAGACAAAGAGTTAAAGCCCAACAGGTAAAGAACAGGTAGATTAAGAACAGGAAACATTGACACACGCGCTCCTGGCCACCCGGGAGCACACAGCTTGGGGCAGCACACGGGCAATGGGCTTGTCTCTTAAGGCAGGAAGCGCGGGAGGAAAGGCCGAGCCCAACCCCTTACTTACAGAGCAGGAGGGAGCCTCTCCCACCTCTCCACCTCCACCAGAAAAAACTCTTTGGGTCTGGGGATGGCTGCGACATGTTGCTTAAAGGCAAAGGCATAAAATCAACAGGGGACAACTTCAGTTTCTATGAATTCACTATTGAACACACATTGAGTTCCTATAGAAAAAACTTTTTAAAATATCCAAAAGTGTAATATTTCTTCTTGAGAACCACCACCAGGTATAGACAACGTGGCGACAGGTTGATGTGGGTTATAGAAGCTAGTCCACAGGTTATAAAGGCTCACATGAAAACACAAGGTTCCAAGGGATTGGCACGGACACGACAGCTGCAGGAGAAGCTACAGCTCCTTGGAGGAGACGTGTTATCCGCCATCTTCACCTTCACAGATAGACAGTGAAATGCAGGTGCTGCAGAGAGACTGACAGGGATCGGATAATGCACAAGAAACCCCTCTTAGGGTCTAAGACACTTACAGATGCGTATGAATTGGTTGCTCTCTCCTCCTCCAAAAAAGGAAAAAAAACCCAGAGCACCAGGTAAGGCAGCTCTGTAGAGTAAACTGGGACTGTGGGTCGTTAAGTCCAATCTGCATGATCACTGCCTGCTTCGGGACACGGCAGGATGCGCGAGCCACAGCAGCATCCTCTATAGTGACCGGGCGGTGTCTGTGCTCCAGAGTATTTGCAGAGTTCCTCGATCTGGTTACACAGATGGAGCGATGTGCCTGCACTGCCCTCCACACACACTGTGCCCATGTGGGGAGCCAGGACCGGAGGAGTCTTCACCCTGGTCTGAGTCGTCAAATCCACAGGGTCCTTCTTTGGCTCCTGTTCTGACAGGCTGGCCGGCCAAGGGCCAGTCCTAGGTGAAGGCCCTCCAGCCTCCACACACACCCCAGCAGGTGTTCTTGGGTCTAGCAAGGCCCAGGCGGCCGCTGCAGGGCTGGCCACAGACCTCACGCCTGAGGTGCTTCCCGCTGGCCTGCAGCATGCCCGTGCAGGCGCCTGCACACTTGATGTAGCCTGTGCACTCGCCCAAGGCATTGGCCGGCTCCAGCACGATCACGCTGGCGTGGGTGTGCAGGTGCTCATCAAAGGTGGCTCTGGACAGGAAGACCCGCGCACACTCGGGGCAGCTGTAGTACAACCCTCCCACCTGCACCTCTGGGTCGTCACCTTCTTCTGGGTCTTTGATCCCGGCGCCATCAGGCCCAGTGTCTCCAGCCAGCTCCCGGGTGCCTTTTTCAGGGTCTCGGATCCCTGCCCTGTCAGCCTCCTCACCTGGCTGTTCTGCCTCTCTGTCTGGCCCTCCCGACTTTCTGCTGGCCTCGGCCGCCTCCACGTCTGGCTCAACAGCATCTGCATTTGACCCCTGAATCTGCAGCGCGTCTTGCGGGACAGGAACATCAGCTTCAACCCTCTGCGCGGTGGCAGCTTCTTTGGGATGAAATCCGCAGTGGCCGGTGGGGTCTGCGCCGGGAGGAAAGCGCGCCGGCAGCTCACCCAGCGGCAGGCGACGCACCACAGAGACCGCGCTGCTCCTGGGCTCCGAGTGTTTCTCTGTGGCACCAGCCTCCTCGCGCCCATGCGCGAGGGAGCCGGGGACAGGAAATGTGGCACCTGGCTTGAATTCGCCCGCGTGGGGAATGGTCTGCATCATGGCACCCCAGGAAGTGCTCTTCTGGCCCTTTTCGTGGGGCTCCCCTCTGGCAGGGATTGTCTGCCACTGCTCATTAAGGTCGGAGGCGCGAATGGAGGACCGTCCCTTCTCACCGCATTTAAGTGGCTCGTTCCCGCTGTGACGACGCTTCGGAGGTGTGGGGGCAGCCGAGCTCGCGATGGGCCTCTTGCGGCCTTTTCCGTCACGGGCACCCCCGTGAGCACAGACTCCCCGACAGTTAATAGCATCAGCGTTCTCGGCGGGTGACGCTGCCGTCAGCTCCGGTCGCCCGGGCCCCCCCACACCGGGACCCTCCTGCATGCCCACAGAGCCCGGGCTGGCGACGGTGGCCCCATGCCACGGTCTCTGCTTGCGGACCTTCCTTGCCATGCGGAGCCCCCTATGGTCTTTCCGGGCATGGGTGGCAGTGGCGAGTGCCCTTCTCAGATCCTTTTGTCCGGGAGGTCTGCTGGCGGCGCGGCTCCTCCAAGAGTGGGACAAGGGCCTTCTGGGAACGGCGGGCTTCTTAGAACCCGGGGCCACCAAGAAGCTTCCTGGCGCGTGGCTTTCCTGGTGCTCGCCGCTGCAGCCCAGGGGCTCCCTGCCAGCTTTCCACCCCCCTCCGAGAGCCTGAGCAGGAAGGACGCCTTCCTCGCACAGCTCGCCCTCGTGTTCGGGCAGGACTCCGCTCAAGTGCACTTTCTGGTGCTGCTTCAGGGCCGAGCTGTGCAGGAAGGCTGCACTGCACGCCTCGCATTCATACAGTCTCCCCCTGTCCCGCGTCTTCTGCTGCCCACAGCAAGCAGAGCGGGGTCCGGGGGCGGCCTCACGCTGGGGCTCGGACTGGCGCCGCCCCTCGCCACCCCCGAGCTCGCCGCGGGCTGCTCCATGCGCCTCCCGATGCCGCGCGAGGGCGGAGCTGTGCAGGAAGCTGTCCCCACACAGCGGGCACGCGTAGAACTTGTTCCTGCCGTATAGCCTCTGCAGCTCCCTGAAGGTCGGGCTGGGCATCTCGGCTCCCTCGCCGCCCAGATCCTTCTGCTCCGGGAGACACCCGCTGGTGTGGGTGATCTGGTGCCCTGCGGGGGCAGGGCCCCGAGCCCAGGTCTCCCTGCCCGCCTCACACCTGGCGTGTCGCACCCCGCGACTGGGCACACCGTGGGCGGCCGTGCCGCGGATGAAGGCCTCCCCGTACTCGTAAAGACTTTCCCTCGTGTGCATGATCTGGTGCTCCACAAACTCCGAGATGACCCCAAATGACCTCCCGCACTCTTCACACAGATAGGGCAGCACCCTGAAAGCGACAGCCTGTGACTGTGAGACGGTGGGGGTGCCCGGGCCACACCCGCTCAGGGCTCGCCCACTCTCACAGCCGCACTCAAAGGGCTGCTTCCTGGCACGGGCCGTGGGACCCTGAGCCGCATCCTCTGAGGCGATATCCAAGTGACAGCGCCTCTCTCTTTCTGGCGTCCTCTTCATAGCAGCAAGGTCAGTGGTGAGGCGGCACAGACTCCCAGCAGGATCCTGCCCCCGGGTCGACCAGGCCTCTGTGCCGTGGGGCTCGTCCTCCCAGTCACCAGCCAGCGCACCGGGGAGCATCGGAGGCAGCTTGCCCTGCTCCCTTGCGCGCCCTGCCGGGGAGGACATATCCTTGATGAGGTTTTCCATGATCATACAACAGGAAAATTCGTCTTCACTGACTCCCTGCTGCTGCTCTGACTCCTTGGCTCCAGCCATAATGCTGAGACCTGGAAAGAAACCCCAGAGGTATGTGCTGCATGCATATGGCCTCTCCGCACGGGTCCTTGGCCGCTGCACACTGTGGGATCTGCCCAGCGCTCACCTCGGCTGGTGCTGGGGTACGTGCCTCTGTTGGCCCTGGCAGGGCGGCTCTGTGTCATGTGGGAATGGCGACTGTCTTCAGCAAGCTGTACCCCTGGCCACAAAATCAACACAGCAGCTTTCATTCAGGTGGGAGACTGAGCCATCCCCACAAACCGACCTGCACATTCCTCTGAGCCATTGAGCAGGAAGTGGCTCCTATCCGGGTCCCCAGAGATCTTTAATTTCCTGCTCTCCATTCTTTAACCCATTCCCAGCTGTATTTTAATTAATTTGCTAACTACACCCAGAAATCAGAGACCTAAGTTCATGAACTCACCCTCTCATCCTGAGGCTTTTGCCCTCTCATCACTACCCCTTTTCACCGGTCTCCACAGCCTCCTCCCAACTCCTTGAGGCTCTTCCCCGCCTGCTCGGCAAACGCCACAGCTCTCAGAGCAAGAGGCCTGCACAGCCAATGACCAGCTCGGGCTAGAGGCCTCCAGAGGAGCCCACATGAGAACTCAAGACTCCATTCTAAATGCGCTTAAAACTCTCTGCGTACACTAAGCTGGGAAAAGGATCAACTCTGTGCGAGACCCAGGCTTATTCGCCCCACCTGTTCAATGTATTCCCCAACCAAAGCCAGGCAGATTTCTTCAAGGAAAAAATCCCATCACTTATTCCTCTGCTTGAAAATTTTCAAAGGCTCCTTACTAGAGTCCGACTCTGCTAACACGGACTCTCTGTCCTGCAGCCTGAGTCCAGCAGGAGCCGTGTGCCCCACGCCCGTCGGAGGGGGACTTACCCAGGAAGAGCAGCTTCCCATAGCTCTCCATGTTGTCCTGGATTGTGTTCTGTGGCTTCCGGTCCTCCAAGAGGCTCATGACATGCTGGTAGAACTCGGCATCCTAACGAGCAAACACAGACCTCTCAATGCCATCTACCCTGTGACGTCCAGAGAGAACACTGTGCGGCTCACAGAGCTTGAGTGAAGCCACCTGGGAAGGGCTCACAGTGCCTGCGGCCTGCGTGATGGACCAAGCTAAGCATGACTAGGGGCCCGCGTTGTGCCAAGCTTGGAGCTACCTTGAGGCCGATCCCAGAGACACAGGAACACACTCCTCACCCTACTGCAGTTTACAGTTTGGCTGGAGGGAAAAGACTGATGAAACAGCTAGAGAACAATAAACAGTGTATTGGGGCACAGATCACAAAGGCTCAAAGAGAGGCAGGTTAGGTGGCCCTAATAGTGGGCAGAGGTGGGGACAAGGCCTCAGGCGGGCTGTGCGTGGTGTAAGACTGCAGTACGCACAGCCAGGCTGCTCCCATGTAAAGGGTTTCCAAACACAAGGATGGCCAAGCACCCAGGGGCCCTTATTTTAGGGCTCCCTTCTCCAGATTAACAGATATTTCCCCAAGTAACGACTTAAAACTTCTCCACCTCCCTCAGGAGAAGCTGAAGTCTGCTGACCGCAGAAGGCTCTGCCAGAACTCCCCTGGGTCCGGGGGATACTGACTCCGGGAAGTCGGAACAGCACCACGGCCTGCAGAACCCAAGAGGCGCTGGCCGTGGTGCTGGGGAGAACTGGCTATGGAAGGGCTGGTGTCACTCAGACAACACAACCCTGAACACAGGGGGTGACAGCATGCCGCTGTGGCTTTGAAAGGGCACAAGGGAGGAGTTTCTGCAGTGGGTATGTGTTTACATAGGAAGGCAAATTATGTAAAATAAAGACAGGGGTGGGGGTTTTTTTGTTTTTTGTTTTTGAGACAGGGTGTCACTTTGTAGTTCAGGCTGGCCCTGAGCCACTATGGAGCCCAGGCAAGCCTCAAACTCAGCAATCCTCCTGCCTCTGCCTCCCAAGTGCTGGGATGACAAGTTTGAGCCACCACGCCTGGCATTTGTGGTGTTTGGTACTGATTGCTATTGGGTGTGAGCTGCCATGCCTGGTATTGTTGTATGTGGTTACCAGGGATTGAACCAGGGACCTTGTGCTTGCTGGCCAGGAGCCGGAACCACTGAGCTAAATCTTTGGCCCAAGGCAGGCTTTTGATATTAAATGTTCTGCTGGGAAGAGATACAGATGCCATAGCAAGGTGAAAAATGTAGTGTGATAAAAGGCAGGGTTTTCAGAGTAGGGTGCATCTCCTGGGAATTCCCTCATGGACCCTCCGGCTACAGGCATTAAAACACAAAGCTTGAGGGCTGGAGGGTTAGCTCAGTGGTTCTGGCGCCTGCCTCGCAAGCGCAAGGTCCTGAGTTCGATCCCCGGTAACCACATAAAATACTGGGCGTGGAGACTCACGCTCACCAACAATCAACACCACATACCACAATGCCGGACGTGGTGACTCACGCCTGTAATCCCAGCACTTGGAAGGCAGAGACAAGAGGATTGCTGAGTTCACGGCGGCTTGCTTGGGCTACATAGTGAGCTCAGGGCCAGCCTGAACTACAAAGCGAGACCCTGTCTCAAAAAAAAAAAAAACAAACAACAACAACAAAGCTCTGGGACCAAGGAAGAGAGGACGCAGAGCTGCAGGGACAAAGCTCTTTCCAGCTCACTCCTGAGAGTTTCCAGAACGGTGAACAAAGCCATGGGAGGCACCGTGCAGCCCGTGGCCAGCTGTCTACTGGGCACCTGTGTGGCCCACCTGGCCAGCGAGTCTCCCGGAGCACAGGCAGCGCTCGTTTGTTCTAACGGGAAGGGCACTGGAGGCCAAGGTGGTCAGTGACGACACAGAGTGGCACTGGAGCTCGCAGCTGGGAGCCTGGCAAAGAGGCACCCTGGGGTGCAGAGCCCAAGACAACAACAGACATGTTGCTGTTCCCACTTTTCTATCTGGCCCATCTGCATTCCATGCCACATTGCGCCCAGGGAAGGCTCCAGGTGGTCTGACTCGGATGTGAGTTCATCGGTGCAGTGGCAGTGCCCCCTGGCATCACTGTGGGTGGCTGCAGCCCAGTGCAGGGAGGAGAGGCCTGGGACTGTGCTGACCTGGCCCAGTTCTCTGTGTCCCTCCCAGGGCAGGGGGGACCCTTGGGGTGAGGGATTGTGCCCCCCACCGTGGAGTCATCTGTATGCCTTGCCCACGGCGTGAGTCAGCAGGAGCCAGTGGACTCCGCAGGTGCAGGGGGTGGCCTGGCACTTCACCCACAGGAAGGCAGGCAGGCATGTCACACATTGTATGTGACAGTCTGACGACCAGGACACCAGGGACCAGGCCGCTGCTCCCAGGCTCCCCCCAGTAGTGACTGGGGCTCATGAGCACACTAGACTGCAGGGCAGACAGACACAGCGCCTGAAGACCAGAGGCAACCCCACGGACAGGAGGGTGGGGCTCAGAGAAGAGTGGAAGTCTGCCTGTACCTGGAGCTGGGCCTCCCGATCGGTGGCACCTCTGCCGTCGCTGCTGTCCACCTCAATGCTTGTGTCCACTGCTGCGGGAGGGGACAGATCCTGTGGGGATGGCCCTGGGGAGAGATAGTCATCAGGAGGGAGCAGATCCAGCCAGCCCAGGTGGGGCAGCTGCGGCGTGGGTCCTGGCTCCTCACAGCATGCAAGGGCGCTGGCCACGGCCCTCATGGTCAGGGAGGCCCGGGCCTGACCACGAGGTTAGCCTGAAGCAGTGGCCACAGCATGAGACCCAGGAGGGCACTGCCACCCTTGCTCTGTCCCTCAGGGGACCAGACAGTGTTCTGCGGGTCACTATTGCTGAGCTCCCCGCACTGCTACAGCACCATCCAGGCCCCAGAAGAGCAGAGTTGGCCACTGCTGGTATGGACGCCATTATGCAGTCGAGGTGGTTCTGTCAGCTCCTAATCCCCATCAGGGCAGAGCCCCAGGCTCAGCCTCCCCACACCTGTGCGAGCAGTGACAGCCACTCCTGACCAGTCACCATGGTTAAAATGCAGACATCGCCTCTAGGGCACGTTATACAGGATTTTAACTTTGTAGCACCATGGTCTTTTATACAGAAACTTCAAGTTCTCTGTTATAGTGATTTTTAAAGCACCAGCAGAAGAAGCAGAAATGGAAACTATGCCGGTGGCCTCCCAAGAGGGCTAAGGAGAAAGAGCATCTGACTAACTGGAAGAATCAGAGCATGATCCAGAGTGTGTGTCGGGGCTCCTGCGTGGTACCGGCATATGAAGCCCAGGTGCTTCATATGAGGGACAGGCGTGATGAGGTCCAGGGCCACGGGGTACAGGGTGTATGAGGTGCAGGTGCATGGGGTGCAGGTGTACGGGCACAGATGCAGAGGGCACACAAGCATGGTGCTGCCAGTAGACAGCTTACTGTTTCTAGGACTCCTGGAGTGTGATCAGCAGCCTTGACACTTCTCATCTCTGGTTCGGCCTCCCTGGACCCAGTGCCACCTCCAACCTACAGCCTGGCCACGTTGGCAGGTCACAGTGGAGCCTGAAGAAAGCACTGCACTTATGGGCACAGGCCCTCTCAGAGAGGTGGCATTCTTGCTCTAGAGACAGATTCCCCCTGCCCTGCAGCATGGCTTCTGGAGACCTTGCCTCGGGGCTTGTTTCAAAGAGGTCCCAGAGCTCTGTCCAAAACCAGCTCCCCATCGGGCCCAAGCTCAGGAGGTGGAACACGTGCCTGTCTGGCTCAGATCAGCCAGTCCTGTGGTGCATGTGACTCTATCACAACCAGGCAGGACCCAATGAAATAAAAACGTGTCATCCCTAAAAGCAATACGTGCTTGTGAAGGTCAATGAAGTCCCTTCAAGGACCCTTCCTGGGGAGACACATGGTGAAACAGACTCTTAACAGCTTTCCGCATATGGGGTCTTAAAAGCCCTGCATTTCCCTCTCCATTGGTGTCTGGTTTTGATATAAACACGTCTCAATTAATTTACTGTCCTCTCAGATCTGGGTGACACCACACAGGCCATGGGGGACACAGCATCTCCACAGAGGCCCCGTCTAGCAGAGGCCCAGAAGTGCTCTTCCTCCTGGGCGGGTGCCTAAGGGGCTGGCAGGTCGGTCACTCACCACTGAGAGCGTCAGGGTCAACTGACTGAGGTGGTGGCGTCTCTCCTCCGGTCGGGCCCCCATCATCCTCATCATCGCTGGTCATGTCACTGCTGGTGTCGTCTGAGAGGGCAGCAGACACCAGCATGAGGCCTCACAGGCCCTGAGCACAGGTCCTCCGTCCTCCCTCCGGGCAGCCTGCTGCTTGGTCCTCCATCCGGACCTAGAACACCTCAGTGGCTTCCAGCCGCTCCTGCCTCTCAAAAGATGGGTGGGGGCATGGCCACCCACACTTCACCCTGCACAAGGAGGACCCCAAGCGGGTCATGGGGTAACACCTGCAACACCAGAGCCCCGGACGCTGATGCAGAAGGACAGCCTGGGCTGCCAGCAAGTCCAAAGCCAGCCTGGACTAAATAGCAAGATCCAGACTCAGACAAACACAACAGCCAAGAGATAGCTCACTTCCTATGGGCCATGAGGTCCTCTCCCTGTGGGTCCTCTCCTTTCCTGTCTGTATTCAAACAGTATTCTCAGGCTGGAGTGCCTGTCCTCCAGCCTGAGAATCTGGGCCACATAGAGAAAGAGAGAAAGAGAGAGAGACACATCTCCCTTGGGATGGTCTGGTCCACTCCCAGCAAAGAATGACCAGCCAGATGCCCTAGCTATACCCCACATCTGGATGTCCCCAAAGCCTCATGTGGCCACAAGTGGGCATTCAGAGATGGCTGGAAGTGTGAGGCGCTGGGATGGATTCATGGTATGATGCTGACCCCTGGTTGTGAGCGCTGCCATCCCAAGGGTGGCACATGCATAAGGCACAAGGGGCACAGCGAGACCTGCTTGTCACTTGCTGCTGGCTACTTTGCTGCTCTGCTGCCTTCTGCTTGCCATGGACTATTTCTCCTCTCCGATGCTCTCCGCTGTGCCACCTTGGCCTTGAGCCAGGCGACTAGGAGCTGAAACCTCTATACACCATGAGCCAAATAAATCTTTCCCCTTTTAACTTTGGGCACTGGGTATCTTGTCTCACAAAAGCCGGCATTGGTCTCCCGAGTCTCACCGTCCTGCTGGCGCATCCTCGCAGTCCTCTGGCCTTTGCAGCTTTTTCGCTTCACCAAGGCTGGAGCTGCAAACCACGGAGCAGAGGCCTCGGGCCTGCGCGGGGCCTAGAGGGTGACCGAGTCCACAGCCTCACAGGCACAGGGCCCTGCAGGAGGCAAGCCCGAGTCAGCGCTGGGCCTGCTTGGGTCTGGGGTGGGCCCTGAACATGGCAGCACTGTTCCGCACAGCTGTTACCATGCGGCCTTCACGCTTCCAGAACACGCAGCCTCCACGCGGAGGGGCGTGGGCACCCAGCACGCTCCAGGCCCCGGAGGGATGACAGCAGCATTGTGCTCTCTGCATGCTGCACTGGGGCGCCACCCCGCCACACGGACACCCGCTGGGCAAGGGAATGGCACCTGGGCCACTGAGCCCTGCAGACAGCACCATTCCGAGGGGGCAGTGCTGCCCTCACGAGTGCCACTTCTACCTGTCACCAACCCGGCCCAGGTCCCCACGTCCCTGTATGCTCACAGGACATATCTGCCCGTCTCCCGGGCAGCTGTGGACCCGCCACCGTGTGCCGCCTGGCCTGACTCACGCTGCACCCGTCCCTGGCACCCATGGGGCACCCTGAACACCGTGTGAGGACATGCACTCTGGAGCCATCTGCGGGACAAAGGCACCATTTGAGTAGATGCTGGCGCAGCACGGACTTCGGGGAGAGGACCTGCCAGGGCCTTGGCTCCGTCCGGCTCCTAACACTTGGGGTGGCAGCCCAGTGTTGCCTGCCCCCTCTTGGTCCTCAGACACTCACAGGAAGTGCCACTCACAGTTTGCCACATGCACTGGGCAAACTGGACCAGAAGTCCTGTGGCTGGCAGTGGCGCCAGCATCCCTTGCAGGCCCTGGGCACTAACAGGCACTGCCCAGCCTCCGCGTGTGCTGTGCCTTCTCGCACCAGGACCAGCTGTGTCTCCGCAAAGAACTAGCTGTCCGTCCGCAGTCTCCTTCCTTCCTCTTCCCATGCAGAGTGCCCACCCGTGAGCAGCATGCTCCACCATCTGCTGTGAGATGAGGGTCGCTGAGCTGCCGGAGCTGCCTCCAGCTCCCTGTCGGCTACTTTCTCTCCATTTAAGCTTTACTACGTAGCCTTGTCCATCCCTGGCAGAGACAATGGGGTGGGGGACAGCAAAGCACTGCGGGCGGGAGCCCAGACCTGGAGCTGGACCCGACCCCACCACGGTTCTGTGAGCCGGTGGGACTTTGGAGAAGAGCGAATCCTCCCCAGCAGGACGTCTCTACCTTTGCTCTAAGAAGAAAGCCAGTGTGTTTAAGATGGCGTGTTTTTAATTTAAAAAGGCCTGTGCCCCACAGACTGTTTCAGGAATGTGGCGAATGGGTCCATAGAAAGCCTAAGTCCCTCTGTGACCCCAGCGTCTGGCTACACCTTCTCCCTGGGGCACACAGTGATGGTCACTCGGCCTTTGCTCCTGCCACCTCTGCTGCGGGCTCTCCCTGCAGGCTGCCACTCACGTTCCCACACCCTGTGGCACCATCTCATGGAAGCCTGGCTTCAGCCGACACAGATGTGGCTCCTGCCTGAGGTCCTGAGGCACAGCACCCCGTGGGGCAGAGCAGGCCAGTGCTCAGCTCCACAGGCTGGCACGGCCTCTGACACCAAGGGCCTGGTTACTGTGGCACCTCCGGTGAGGGCAGGGAAATGAGCACAGAGGGCTCCAGGCTCTGTGGCATCTGGCAGCAGCAGCTTTGGGTGACCCCAGACAGAGCTCTCCACAGGAGGGAAAGGAGGCGAGGGCTGGAACATGTGGAAGAAATCGATAGAGAAGGAGAGGTGCAGAACTGGCTCAGGCATCCTCAGGAAAAGGCCCTACCTGTGCCATATAACCAAGCCACACACAAGGAACAGAAAGCTCTCAAAATGTTTCATGAAACTAGAATTAAACACCCAGAACAAAGACTAACACCACTGCCTGAAGTCGTTTATGAAGGCAGACATCAGTGATGATGCTACTATTATTGAACACTGTTTGACAAAGTTCTAGCTAATGATAAGACAAGAACATGGCATGAAGGGAAGAAGACAAAGCTAGTGCCCATGGGTGTGAAAACAAAGAACGTGCCTCTGCGTTACAGGGTTTCCTCTCCCTATAAACACGTATCTGAGACACAAAGCACTATGGTCCAGAAACTACCTAAAGAGCTATAGAATCCAAAAATCTGAGAGGAAATCAACATTTTTTAAGGAAAATGTATACAGTCAAACCTTACTCAGAAAAAATAAAAAGAAGAAAATGATGAGGGGAGAAATCTAAAGAAGCTGAAATGATTTAAGCAGCAACTTCCCGGATAATTTCCCTATGAAGAAAGTGTCTTTCACTTGAGAACTAAGCTTCCTGGGCGCAGAAGAGATGCAGGGCTCCTCCTCCTCCTCAGTAATGCAGTCACTAGGACACCTGCGAGGTCCTCAGAAGGCCATGCCAGCGTCGGGGCCAAAAGTTACCCACTGCTCCCTTCCGGAGATTCAAGATGAACACAAGTAGGCTTCGTTCCACATGCTCAAAATTTTCTGACCAGAACAACACAATAGCCATGGAAAAATAGAAGATTTTGTAACAGAAACCTTAGCAAAGAAAACGGAATGTAAAAACCAGACCTTAGCTACTTCTTCCCACAGCGGTAAGGCATAACCATAAAGACGGAGGGTAATTTGTGGTGGGAAAAAGCACACTCCCAGGCCGTGGCGGCAGTGAAAATCTCATCACAGTTAAACGGGCACAGCCCCTCACAGGGACCCATGGAAAGACACCGGCCCCAAGCATGCGGGGAGTGGAGAAGACGTGCCCTGCTCAGCGCCTCACCCAGCAACCTCCCAGCCAAACGGGTCAGTGCAGGAGAAACAGGTGTCGGAAGCTCCAGGACGGCAGCCGGACGGGACTGAGGAATCTGTATAGCATTCTTGGGGCCCGCGGAGACGGGCTTACATGGACAGTCTCCAGGATGCTGAAGATGCCGGTGATGACTGAGTGACTCCATTGGGGAAAGGAGCCGGGGCCAGGAAGAAAGCAAAACACTTTCCACTGAACTGTTGGTCCGTCTCCCTCTTTTTCCCCTCTTTTTTTTTTTGCCTTGAACATCCATGAGCAAAAAGTTGAAACAATCTGAAAAAAGGAACTACATCAACTGAGACATGGATAAAAGAGAAAGTTCGATGCTTATCTAATGGAGCACAGCTCTGCGAGTCAAGACATCTGCGGCTGCGTAAATGAACCTTGAGACCACTCTCCTGATAAATAGGATGCAATGTCTGGTGCCACACCGTTTCTCTGAACTAAAATGTATAATAGACACTGGGAAAGAGGAAGAAAATGTGCACATGGGGAGTGAAATGAAGGACGGGGAAGGGAAGGGGCGCACTTCAGAAGGCTGAGCTACCCCGCCCTCAGGGTAGACAGCCCTGACCCCGCATGAAACCCTTCGCCCCACCCACCGCAGAATCACAAACTTCAGCCTCCCATGGCACAGACCCTGGGACCCTGGGAGACAATAACAGAAACATTAATCCTGGCTAAAAGGTAAACCCTTGCACTCAAAGCACAGCATTCCTAAATTTTTATTGAACTAAAATGAGAACAAAGACTTTAACATGCTTTTTTTTTTCTTTTTTTCTTTTGAGATAGGGTCTCACTTTGTAGTTTAGGCTGGCCCTGAGCTCACTATGTAGCCCAGCAAACCTCGAACTCAGCAATCCTCCTGCCTCTGCCTCCCGAGTGCTGGGATTACAGGCGTGAGCCACCACGTCCGGCACTGTGGTATGTGGTATTGATGGCTGGTGGGCGTGAGTCACCACGCCCAGCATTGTATGTGGTTACCGGGATCGAACTCAGGACCTTGCGCTTGCGAGACAGGCCGGAACCACTGAGCTAAATCTCTGGCCCTTTAACACGATCCTGAAGTCACACTTCAGGAAAAGTCATAACTTTGTTTCCTGACTCTGAACGTGACACACGGTACTATACTCGGGCGCTTCAAAACGTCGAATGATGCAGAAGCACGAGGCGCATGTGCCAGTCAAATGTGTCACTTGAAAAACTTACATGTGTTGTTCTTAATAGAGACACATTGATCTGTGCATATAGAAAATAAGATACTCAGAGAAACAGAATGCAGTTTTCAAAACGCAAAACGGTAGCTGACCTTGAGCTTGAAGTGTGGAAGGTGCTGAAGGTCTCCCGTAACAACTGCGTAGTTACTTCAACATGTGGAAGCAAATACAAACCAAAGGAGAAGAAAACGCCCGTTGTAGCATGTGTAAAAATGCGTAAAAACTACTCAGACAGGAGGAATTTGATTAGAGGAAATGATGAATAGAAGAAAACTTTTCCCATTGCTATTTACAGTGCTATTTTAAATTCAGTCGGGAGAAAACGTCATAAAACCCTGGAAGTAGATTCTGCTGCCGTCTTGTTCCTACTCGCTGCGTTCGGATCCGACAGGCCCCAGCTGCCCAGCCCGCAGCCTCCCTGGCACCGCAGGGCGCTGCCCTCCGGGCCAGCTACCCCACCGCTCCCTCCCTCCAAAGGGGCACCCAAGGCCCCGCCTGACCCTGAGCCGTACTGGGGAGGCCCGAGGGCGGAGCGGGGAGCCCGGGAGGAGCGCCTCCCCGCAGGCTGCCCGCTCCCGGCTTGGCAGTGAGGGTGCTGCGGGGCCTGATCCGGGCTTTGGATATGTTACACCACTTCATTTCCATTTCATGAAAATGAGTAGAAAATAAGAAAATTAGTATAATGAATAATAAAGATGAACTCCATCAGGCGCCCTTCACCAAACCAGGTAGACTGTCGGCGGCGGCTGGACCAAGGCCCCGAGCTGCCGGGCGCTGCTGGGACGCGCACCCCGCCCTCCGGAGCCTTTCGGTCCCTCGGAACCGCCAAACCCGCCGCACGGGGTGGGGTCGGCCCGCGGCGGGCGCGCATGCGCAGAGGGCGCCGTGAGGCCGCCCAGCAGACGGGTATCTGTGAGGGCGGCGCTCATCTGCAGCAGCAGTGCTCGGACCGTTTCTGCCCACATCTCCGGAAAGGGCAGCGGCCCACGGAAGAGCTGTGGGAGGAAAAGGAAACGCAAGCCGAGTTTTAGGGTCCCTGGGCCCTTCGGGTGGGATGTGTCCCAAGATGGCTCCACCTTCGTCTCCCGCCCAGCACATCTGCTCCCAGCGAGACCCGCAGGGCCGCAGCTCCTGCCCAGCCGCGGAAGTCTACGGGCTCCGAGCCTTCTGGGTTCACGGGCCTTCAGCCACCCGGTACAAGCAAGACCGGGAATGAGTCTGTGCTGCGGATCCAATCCTGTGCTTGGGATCCAGCCCATCTTAGACCCGCTGGGTACCAGTGTCGCCGCCTCCGCACTGTGTGCAGTGTAGTGATCACCGACCCGCTGGCGATGGCCGTGCCCTCGGGCACCGATCCTTCCTGTGCAGGAGGCTCGGGGCTGCAGGGCGGTCGCGCATCTGTGTGTCCGGGGAAGGTTAAATGGCCTGGATTAGAAATGACTCAGAAACCAGCCAGTACTTCGGCCATCTGTAAATGGACCCCTGATAAGTAACGTCGCCTCCCCGAGGGGTGGGGCACGCAGCCCCTGCGCACCCCTTCGGCCTTCCCGCGCGCGGCTCCGGCGGGCTGGTGTGCGGCCGACCTCGCAGCCAGGCTCGCCGCCCAACCGCTGCCCACCCACCGTGCAAGGGCGGCACCTTCCCGAACGGACCGCCAGATCAGACCGCCCACGGCCCCGATCGGGCAGGATTTCATTAAAATACCGTCTGCTTCCAGATTCCCCCAAGTTAACCAGACCCTAAATCTTACACCCATAGCCAGATTCCCCCAGTTTCTTCCCAAATCCATTACATTACCCTCCGAATCCGCCGCCCCGAGCAGGCGGACGCCCCGCCTTCTGGGCCGGAGTTCCGCGGCCCGCCCACCGCGCCGGGCTTCTGTGCACCTGCGCAAGAGGCGCCGGTTGCGGGATCGGCGCGCGGGGCGGAGCCCGGAGTCCGCCGTGCTGTCACTCAGGCCGCCGGCCGTGCGCTCAGCCGCTGCCCCCCAGCCACAGGCTGCGTGCGAAGCCTCCGGGCCGAGCGGCGGCGTAGCCTCCAGCGCTCGGTGAGCCGCGCGCCTGAGAGCGCAAGCAGCCTCGGCCAAGGCAACCCAGGCCTTTTTCGGCGCACAGAAGACCATCTCCCGGCTCGCAAAGTCCAGGGACTGTGACCTGCGCGGCCGTCCTGGACTCGGGCGGGAGCGTGTCCCCGGCCCCGGCCCTCCACGCCGAGCGGGGCCGCGTCTCTCCCGGCCAGCACGGGGTGCGTTTTCTCCCGGGGCCAGCCAGCGCTCCGCCCCCGGGAACGGGAAGCTCGACTCCTCCCAGCCACTGGAACCGCCGCTGCAGTCCCTGCTCACAGGAATAAACTTTCTTCCTAAACGCCCTTTAGAACACGAGGTTCCCGTGCGCCGCCGGCCACTCGCCGCTCTCGCCTCGCGCTCCAGTCAGACGGCGCCGTGGAAACAGCTCACCGCGGACTGCGACGAGAGCGGGCGCACGGGCGGCCGGAAGCGGGACCGCGGCAGCAGGCACAGCGGCCGGACACGCGCTCGGCGCCGGGGCTGAGCAAACCGGCGTCCTCGGACCACCGCAGCGGGCCGCGACCCGCGAGGCCACCGGCAGCTGCAACCGCCGTGTGGCACAAAGCGGCGCTGAGGCCCGAGCCGAGGCTCTCGCGTCACGCTTCGCGGAGGCAGCCGGACCGATCCGCGGAGCTATGCTCCGCCAGGGAACCTGGACAGAGCGCTGCTCCGGCCAGCCAGACGCCATCCTGCACCGGGCGGCCGGATGCGCAGAGCCTCGCCGGGCCGTCGTGCCCTGTCCCGCGGCCAGCAGCACGTCCCAGGCGCGGCCTCCGCGCCCCTTGGCCTTCTGCTCCGAGTCGGCCTCAGCCCTGCCTACAACCCTCATCTCCATCCTCTCTGGAGCTCGGGCTTCGGTGCCGCCAAGCAGCGGCTCTGCCGCCGGGCTGGCCCCTCGCCACGCCCCCACGCCCTGCCAGTCCGACCGTGGTCGCCTTGGTGATCCAGCCTAGAAGGCAAAGATCAAGGGTTTGTGACAAGGGCCCCCAAAAAAGAAATAGGTTCAAGGCGGGTGTACCCAGTGACAGCCACAAATGCAAAATTTGGAAAAAAAAAAAAAAAAAGACAGCCATCACCTTTTCAAACGGGAAGGGGATCAAGAGTTGGAGGGAACATTCAAAGCCAGCCTGGGCTTCACAGTGAGTTCAGAGCCAGCCTGAACTACAAAGCGAGACTCTGTCTCACAACTAACTAAATTAATTAATTAGATTTAATAAGGCTCCCCAGTGGTTCCAGGTCTGCCTCCCAAGCTCAAGGTGCAGAGTTTGATCCTTGGTACCACATACCATAATACTGGGCGTGGTGGCTCATGCCTGTCATCCCAGCACTCAGGAGACACAGGCAGGACTGTTGTTGTGAGTTCGAGGACTGCCTGGGCTACATAGCGAGCTCTGGGCCAGCCTGAACTACAAAGTGAGACCCTGTCTCAAAAAACTAAAAAAGCGTTGGAAGGAGCATGGTGAGTGGAAGGGGACAAAAAAGATGTGTTATGTACATGTGCCCACTCTCCAAGATAAATGGAATCATTTACTGCAGTAAAAAAAGCCCATAATAATATATAGATATATTTTTTGAGACAGAGTCTCGCTTTTTTGTAGTTCAGGCTGGCTCTGAGCTCACTATGTAGCCCAGGCAAGCCTCGAACTCAGCAATCCGCCTGTCTCTGCCTCCTGAGTGCTGGAATTACAGGCGTGAGCCACCACGCCCGGCACTGTGGCATGTGGTATTGATTGCTGGTGGGCGTGAGTCTCCACACCCAGCGTTGTATGTGGCTTCCGGGGATGGAACTCAGGACCTTGCGCTTGCGAGGCAGGCGCCAGAACCACTGAGCTAACCCTCCGGCCCCCATAATAATATTTTTAAACAAATAAAAAATTCCATTGTTATAGTCAGTGATGTATTACATTCACTGCTATTTGCAGAATGTATGCATTAAGCCTCAATCCTTCCCTCGATGTCAGTGTGTGTGTGTGCACAGATGTGTGTCACTAGGGATTCAACAAAGGACCTTGTTCTTGTTTGAGAAATTCTGCCGCTGAGCTATATCCCCAGTTCTAGTTTTGTGATAGTCTCAATAATTTGCCCAAGCTTGGCAGAAACTTGAAATGCTCCTGCCTCAGGCTTCTGAGTAGCTGCAATCACAGACAGGCGCATGCTATCACACCCAGCCATTTCAGGTTCAGTTTTCTCCTGTAAGAGCCAAGGATTTAGCACAAGTGGTATCACACCTACCTTCTAAGCACAAGGGCCTGAGTTTGACCACCCGTACCACAAATTTTCTCATGGAATAAATTCTTAAATAAGTTTTTCAGTAAAGGTATAAAATGGCCTATCTAATTTTCTATGTGCATTTCTTAAAATGACTTTGTAAAACATTTTGAATGACAGTTTAGATACCTCTGGAAGGTAAGATGACTCTTCCATTCCTCCTCATCGTGAAAATGTCACTGCATTGTTTTCTAGTGTTACCGGTGAGGTCTGCTGTCAGTGTAACGTTACTTTCTTCCACATTGGTTTTTCCTGAGGCAGCTGTGAGGGTGGATGCTGACCACATATGGATGCTTACTTACCCTGTTAGGATGTCTGCTCTGGAGAACTCTCGGTCAGTAAGTCTTTAAATGCAGATTTTCTGCCCTTCCATTTCTGTCCCACTCCCTGTCTTAGAGGTCAGTGACCTGTGTTAGTGTAGCCTCCATGTCTCTTAATTTCTGTTATATTTTTCATATGATTTTTTTGTGCTGTTTTCTAAGTAGCTCTTTTCAACTGTACCTAGTATAGTTTCCCAAGAGGATTTCACTACAATGGCTATGTTTTTCAGTTCTAATCTTAAAAGTCACAATGAAACAGCTTGATTTGAATTATATTTGGTTAGGGATGAGTTCATGTTGTCATGTTTGACATATTTTCTTAACATTAGCTTGGTTTTCTCCGAGTTTCTAAGTGTTTTTCTAGACATTTCCCTGGCCCTGATCTCCTTTTTCCTTTTTGTATAGTAGTTTTAAAAAAATCTCTGCCTTGCTTCTGAGAAGCACAGTCCAGGCCCCAGCCCTAGACTGTCAGACAGGACTGTGGTCTGTGTGATGAAGTCTGATCAGTCTCTGACAAAGATCAAGCTCTGGCTCTGATGTGGCTCTGTGCTCACCCTGCCCCGTCCTGTGACCTGGAGCCCTGGGATGTCATCTTAGCTCTTTCAAGCTCCTTTCATCCAGGAGACTGTTGAGGCCTTTTGCAACACATGACCCTGGGACCTCAGTATGGACAGAGCTACTAGACCTGGTTCCCCCAGCCAGATCAAACTGATAACTGCCTCTGCACATTCCAAGACCAGAAGTTCAGTGGGTTTTATCTTTAACTCCACAAATCCATGCATTTTCATGTTCAATTTTTTTTTTTTTTGAGACAGGGTCTCACTTTGTAGTTTAGGCCGGCCCTGAGCTCACTATGTAGCCCAGGCAAGCCTTGAACTCAGCAATCCTCCTGTCTCTGCCTCCCAAGTGCTGTGATGACAGACGTGAGCCACCACACTCAGCACTGTGGTATATGCTATTGATTGCTGGTGGGTGTGAGTCACCATGCCTGGCATTGTTGTATGGGTTACCAGGATCGAACTCAGGACCTTGCACTTGCGAAGCAGGTGCTAGAACCATTAAGCTAAATCTCTGGCCCTCCTGTTCAATTTTTGATCCATCCAGATGTCTTCAGTATTTCTATCATTGCAGGTTTACAGTTAAGGGTGCGTTTGAAGTACAAACTCATAGCACCACATCTATCAAAAGCATCATTTTCTTTTTTTTCAGATATTTATTGGTACATTTTATATACAGCTCACAATCACAGACAACATTGGGGAATCTGTACCAGTATATGACACAATTTAATTCTCATTTAAAAGCATCACTTTCTAACTTGTCTACAATGGTGCTCGCTTCTTTCCCAAAGGTCCTGTTTTCCTGAGACTGTGCAGCTGGGATTTCATGACAGCTTGAATGTTGGAAGCACACAAGAATCCAGCTGTTTTTATTAAGTTAGATGGTAAAGAAATGTGCAAAGATGGAAAACAATGCTATGCTCTTCGGTAATCTTGTTTTAAAAAGTCATCTTTTATTTAACAGTGTTGCTTATGTTAACTTGCAATGACTTTACCATTATTTTAAATTAGAAAACTCTATACCTTAAATTATTATTTAACTTTCCCTGCATTAAAGATAATACATACACAAGACTTACTCTGAAAACAAGGAGAAATCCTGCTAATGACTTATGTATGTGTGGCAAAGAAAGTGGGCATCAGAAATTAATCTCACATTTCTTGCTTGGACAGCTGTGTGGACAGAAGTGTTAGCTGAATAACTAAGATACAGGCAAAGCGCATAGTCAGCAGCCCTCTGATGTATGTGGAACCTGAGATGCTTATACCAAATCGAATGGGACTGTCCTGGCTGGAGATCTGGAAGAGCCCTGCATGGAGCTGGGTTGCTGTATAAGTGGACTAAAATAAAAACTAATTTGCAAAACAGCCGTTCTTGAGTACTGGGGACTCATGTGTACATTCAGTGCTGGAGTGACAAATAAGTTCATGTACAAATTTGCATACAGCTCCTTAATAATACAAATATAACCAATTTTCCTTTGAGGAAACTATTTTTTAATCCTCTCAGGAGTTTCAGGACAATATAAGACTAAACATTCATATTCAAGGTAACCAATTCTTTCACAAAGACTGTACCTAAATCCAAATATTAAAAGAACAATAGCAAATAATTACTACAAGATAAAGACGGGCAGAAAACCATGGTGTCACAAATTTGGATGTTAATTAAAAGGAGACTACATGCACTAAACTAAAATCAAGTGGATTAGAGACCTAAATATTAAAACAGAAACACTAAACCTGCAAAACAGGTTAGGTAGAACTCTTGGGGACAGTGGCTTAGGGAAAGTTTCTATGAACAAAGCCTCAGCAGCACAGGAACTAGCAGAAGGAATCAATGACTGGGGTCTCACCTTGCTGAAAAGCTTCTGCACAGCAAGAAACCACCCACAGAAAAGACAACCAACAATGTGACAAAAAATTTTTGCCAGGGCCGGAGGGTTAGCTCAGTGGTTCCGGCGCCTGCCTCGCAAGCGCAAGGTCCTGAGTTCAATCCCCGGTAACCACATAGAATGCTGAGCGTGGAGACTCGCGCCCACCAACAATCAACACCACATACCACAATGCCGGGCGTGGTGGCTCATGCCTGTCATCCCAGCACTCGGGAGGCAGAGACAGGAGGATTGCTGAGTTCGCAGCGGCTTGCCTGGGCACCATAGTGAGCTCAGGGCCAGCCTGGACTACAAAGCAAGACCCTGTCTCAAAAAAAAAAATTTTTTTTTTGCCAGCTGTTTCTCAAAGGGCTACTATCTAGAGTATATAAAGAGCTTTAAAAAAATCAGCCTCTCCCCCAAATTTAAAGACCCAATTAAAAAATGAGCATCTGAAATGAACAGCCACTTCAGAGAAAGAAGTAAAAGCAGCTCCCAAGGGGGGCTATGGCTTCGAAGGGTGACTGAGTAGGATTCGTGATTTCCTTCCAACTTCCCAGGAATAACTTCTGAGTTCCGTGTAGTACAGCCAGGCCTAGGCGAGCACGGAAGGCTTCCCAGATCCCTGGAAGGGTCAGGCTCACAGAGGTGCACCAATCCCTGGCTGTTCTAGGTGAAAAGGACACTGCAAGATGAAAGCTATGATTATTCCTTACACAACCAGGTGCTGTGCCAAAGAAGATTCCTACCTACTCCACCTGGCAACCAGGGAAGGAAGGTAGGGTGTCATTGTAACCAGATTCCTGGGCCTGGCAGGGCTCCAGAAGTTCAGCAAATCGTCCGGTACCTCCACCTGACAGGAGCTCAGGTCTCTAATCTGTTTCTGTCTCCAGAGACTACACCCTCAATCATTTCATTCAAATCTAATAAATCTGCCAATACTAAGGAAATGAATAGTTTCCCGGAAAAACATAAAGCATTGAAACTATCAAAGCAGTCCTACTGGAGGTTATAAATTTCCATCTCACTCCTAGTATGCAAGTATTATGTGCCACAAATTGACTTGGACCACAGAAAATGGGCTTCTAACCAACTGTAATATCCTACCTCAGTGGGTCGCAAGTGTGCTCATCTCTTCCATTCACCATGATTTTCCCCAAGAATTCCTGCCGGACGACAGCCAATATTTCTAGCTAGACTATGTGCCAGGCACTGTTCCAAACACTTTCCATAGAAAGGCCCATAGTCCAGGAACAAGTATCCCCTGCAAACCAAAAGGCAAGAGGTGAATGGTCCAGTCACGCACCTAAGTGAGAGGGCCCAGCTCCAAAACCAAGCCAGGTGGTTAACAGAGTCAGCATACTCAACAGGCTTTCAGCTAATCCATCTGAAAACTCTGAATGTTTGATTCCAGGAAAACAAACTGGCAAAACAGCCAAACTTGGAGGGGTGGGCAGAGCCCCATAACTCGTGTCCAAACTGTAATGTTCCATTTTCTCACATTGGCCAGAAAGGGGCAATCTCAAGAGACATAAAGTATTTTAATAGTAGCCTGGACCACGGAGTCATAACTTTACTGCAGATGTGATGAAGGGAATTGTGGGTTAAGAGTGCAGTGGGAATGTTCTAGCAGCTGATTGTGAGAGGGGAACGGGAAATAGGTGTGACCAAAATATACTATTATGTGTGCATGAAATAGTACATTGAAACTCAGTATTTTGTAAAATTAAGAGGCATTATTGAAAGATAGTTTGAAAAGCTGATTCTTGCAGTCCCTGAACAACTCCATAAATTCACTAAAAATCACTGAGTTGTACAATGGATATCTTTTGACAAATGTAAATTACATCTCTATAAAAAGCTGTTTCGAAGAGAAGAGTCTGGATAGTTCACCAACCTGTTCTTAGGCCCCATGCTAGGCGACTCATGGGCTTTCCTAGGAAGCACCCAGCACAGAAGAGACATCAGTATAGAAAAGGCATTGAGCAGGTTTAAGTGCAACCCAGGGCTGTCTTCCTGCTATCTCAGGAAGGCTTGGGACTCCTTCAGAGTTCCTGGAGCCTCGTACAGGACATACACCTGCAATTCCAGCACCTTAGGAGGCTGAGGCAGCAGGATTTCCAAGTTCCTGCCCAGCCTGGGCAATTTAGCAATTCATCAAGGCCCTGTCTCAAAATAAAATATATACATTTTTTAAAAAAAATGACAGGGGATGTAGCTCAGTGCAAAGGCCCTGAGTCCAATTCCAAGGACTACTACTACTAATAATAAAGCGTATATGGGGATGCTCCTGGGCCCCTGGAGCATCAAAAGCCTCAGTCCTGCACCCCCTTGAACCCCAAGGAGACCTGCAGGTGCTGCCTGCGACTCCCCACAGGGTGCCCTGCTTCTTTGCGGAGCCCCAAGCCCAGGTGGGGTTTTACACCTGCTCACCTCCACCAGCTGGTTGCTGCCTCCCCTGAAAAGGACAGTCAGCAGGGGTGGGCCTTTCTCTACACATGCCCCATTTGGCTGTCCTGTATTTTGCCTGGCAGCCCAGGGAGAAGGCAAGCATTGCAGTGAGGAGGAAAGATGATATGGTTCCTCTTAGAAAAAGAACTGGAGAGGCCCGGAGATTTAGCTCAGTGGTTTCAGTGCCTGCCTAGCAAGTGCAAGGTCCCTGGTTCAATCTCCGGTAACCACATACCACAACACAGGGTGTGGTGACTCACGCCCACCAGCAATCAATACCACATACCACAATGCTGGGCATGGTGGCTCACGCCTGTCATGCCAGCACTCAGAAGGCAGAGACAGGAGGATTGCTGAGTTCAAGGCTTGCCTGGGCTACATAGTGAGCTCAGGGCCAGCCTGAACAACAAAGGGAGACCCTGTCTCCAAAGAAAGAAAGAAAGGAATAAAGGAGGGGAGAGAGAGAAAGAGAGAACCGGAGAAGCAAGAAATAGTGGCACCTGCAATTTATAAATAAATTCCACCAAACAGTTATAAAGTGGGCAGAGCAGGCTTGAGAAACTGACTTACAGAGCTGTGCAAAGAATTGTATTTACATCATCTTAACTGAAACCTCGCATGCAGTAGCACGACTTACCTTCTTACCTTTCCCTTGTTTTCATAAAGTCATTCCTGAAGTATTTACTGAAAATTGGTTATTGCTGGTCAGGGATATTGACTCTATAGTGTGCCACCGGAGCTGGAACATCTCAGGTTTTGCCCTTTACTGGGCCTCTCTCTCTCCCCACTGCAGCTGCAGTTTCCATGGTAACAGATTGACCCTGGCTCCAGCTAACAGGGGAGGAAAGAGGCAGAACAAGGGCATCAGCCCCGATGGGCTGGGGGATGGGAGCGCTGCCTGCGGTTCTATGGCCCACCATTTTTTATTAGTATTTATGCAGAATTTTGTTTGTTGAAATCTGTTGTTGGATGGGGCTGCTGCAGAAGGACTGAAAGTTGGTTATAAGAACCTCTGTGGACCCTCTGAAGTCACAGGTGTTCCTTCCTGAAGCTGCTACCAATGCACATGACAAGCACATTATGCATCCTTACCATCTATTGATTTATTAATCTATCATTAAACCAATAGTGATTCCGAGGCTAGCGCTCTATGTGCCATGTGCTGGATCCTGAGGATCTAATTGCTATGGAAATAGAAATCATACTTATCTTCTTATTCCTTTTAGAACAATGGAACAGACATCTATTTTTCCTTCAGTGTATTCTGAGAAGCCATTATTAGCTATATATGAAGTCTGAGGGACAGAAATGAGTCTGAATTAAACACTGTGCCGCACCAGGAAGGAGACAGATAGAACTGGACTCAGACGCTAAATAATCACCAAAACCACAGGTACTCACTGAGCTACTGCAATACCAGACACCTTGGTGGCAAGAAAACAAGAGTGAACAGAACACGTGACACCTGTTCTCTCGGAACTTACATGCTGGTGAAAAGAGGAACAGTGTATCATGAAGTGTTAAATTCAAACTGACTTGCAAAGGACAATTCTTGGCCCAGGTAAACAAGAAGGCCAAAGGTTGAGCTGTTCTCCTGAATATTCACAAGCATAGTTCTGTTGGCACGGACCTCTTCCACCCACCCGTCTGTACCCCAGCCCGCCTTTGCTGTGAGCCCAGCACAGGAGCTCCTTTCCTGTGGGGGCGTTCAGTGCACCCTGCCTGACCAAATTGCAGCATGCAGCCCGGCCCAGAGCCCCTTGGAGCAGGACAAGGTGTGGGCGCACCTTGCCGGCCTGCGGGGAGAAGGCCTCTGCAGCTGGAGGTGGGCATGCAGGACTGTCACTCTCAGAAGTCCCTAAGGCCCTGAGACTGGCTGGCCCAGGTGGAGAAGCTGGGCATGCCACTGTCAGTGCTTGTGCTTTCTGTGGGGCTGTGCCCTTGCCATGACTGCAAGAACATCTACCTGGTGAAGCCCAGTTCGGATCATCTTTCTTCTGGATTCGATTCCCAAGAAGTGCTTCACCCCAGAGTTTCTGAGACGCACACCTGGTGGCCTGGGTCTAATCCACTTCTGCTTTAAGCCAGTCTTTGCCAGTTAGAACGGCCACACACACTGTGCCTACTCAACCGCAGAACCCGAGAAGGACACATTGTCTGACGCAGCCTGGGAACCAGATGCCAGCTCCTGAGAATACATACACAAGCAGTATTGTAATAACTCCAGCACAAACCGCGTGCCAAACATTGGCCAGCCCTGTACTGCCACAGGCGAGGTCTGGGCTGAGCGGTCAGGCCGTGTTCACACAACCTGGAGCAGCTGTCACAAAGTACTTAATGAGAAAGTCCCCAGGAGCTTTGGAAAAGATGCATTTGTCTGCGGCCGGGAAACGTGGCGGCTAGACTCGTTTTTAACCCTGTCGTTCCCCTGGTCAGTGGCACCTGCCTCGGTGAACTCACTAAACAATCCAGGATGGACTCTCTCTGAGAGACAGGCTCCCTGGAGCGGGAGCAGCCAATCAGCCGGGTCTCCCTCCAGGGACTGCACTCTGCCAGCCACGGCAGCCACCTCAGCAGGGCAGGCACGGGTTGCTGTTTCCCGGGGCCGGTACAGCGCTGTCCTTACACGAGGATACAGTCACAGAAGGGGGAAGATGGATGAGCGACCCAGGAGCACAGGACAGCAGCCCAGACACGAACCAAAACATCAAACTGAACCTTAAACTCTGTGCACAATTCCTGTGTCATTCAAAAATAAAAATTAGGGCTGGAGATGTAGCTCAGTGGTTCTGATGCCTGCCTAACAAGGTCTCTGGTTTGATCCCCAGTAACCACATACCACAAATGCCAGGCTTGGTGGCTCACACCTATAATCCAAGCAGTGGGCAGCAGAGACAGGAGGACTGCTGAGTTCGAGACTACATAGTGACCTCAGGGCCAGCCTGAACTACAAAGTGAGACGCTGTCTCAAAAAATAAAATAAAATATTAATTTAAAACAAAGAATAAAACCAGAGCCTGCTTCTGAGTTAAGATCAGTGAGGCTTGGGGATGGATTACCAGCAGGTCCTTGGGGTGGGCATTCATACGCGGTTGTGAGAGGTAATGTCTATTACACTATTTTTTGTTGTTGTTGTTGTTGTTAATTTAGTTGAAATTCATAGAGCAAAAAAAGTTAATTTTATTTCCTTCTCATTTACTTTAATTGGCAAATTTCCTGTACTTAAGTGGAAGGATTAAATCACCCTGATGGATGTATCCAGCACCTTCCCAATTTAGAATTTTTGTGATGAGACCCACTAGCAGCTCCCATGTGCCCCATGATATAATTAAAATAATTAATTTTTAATTAAAATTGCCACATTCTGTAAGAAAGTCCCAGAACATTCTTCTCCAACTGAAACTCCGTACCTGAATCAGAACATTCCGGTGGCTGTGAAGTTTTGTGCTCAGTCGTCCCCAGGGCCTCATGCGGATGGGGTGGGACCGACCGGGGTCCCTGAATCCGGAGCGTGTGCCGCTGGGTTAAGGCCTGATTGCACGACCACAACAGGAGTGATTAGCTTGCACCGCCCTGACCCCAGTGCAAATGACATGAAAGATGCTGTTAAAGACTCCTTCTCCCTCGCTGCTGATGCCAGGGTGCGGGCACCGTGGACTGCCCTTCTTACTTTTGCTGCCTTGAGGGTGCTGCCCATCTGTCCTCCCAGCCATGGAGCCCCCGACTGTGGCCTGTCTACCTGTAGGCCTGATGGGGGCCTTCCCTGAACTTGGGGTGTGGAGTATTTTACCTGGGCTTGGAGGGAGAAGTAACCAGCTCGGTGGCTCTCGGCCCTCAGTCCTGTGCACTGTCAGGCTCGGAACCCGCCGCCTGCTGGAGACCCCTGGCCGGGCAGTCCCCTTTGGGAAGCAGACCCTGCTAGAGGAGACTCTTTTCAGGCCTGGAGATCTGCACTGGGTGCTGCACCAACTAGCAGTTGCAAGATCTGCACTATACCAAACAGTGCTGCCCAGCTCCCAAGATGATCTGCGACCTTTGGATCACTGCATTGGGATGCCTGATGAAAGAAGTCTTATGATAACCTCTGGCCCAGAGTCACCTTCCCTTGCTCCTTCTCCTAGGAGCTTGCTGTTCTTCCTCTAATACAATCTCTGCTTGACTTACTGACTGAATCAAAGTTTAGTGATTAAATAAAATGACAAAGGGAAGTAACTTCTCAAGAATAGGAAATAGGGAGGTATTCTAAGAGACAAAGACTTGTGCCTTGAGAGCCTGGGCCAGTCTTTAGCATAAGATAAGAAACTTGCAGATCACCTGGGGAGAAGTTTTAGGAGCAGAGAGCACATTCCGGAAGTTTTTAAATACTCTCTGCCAGACAAAGATATCTTTGTATTTTGAGTTCCTGTAGATTTAGATTCTAATCATGCTAAACCTATATGTTAACCACTAACTACATTGTCCATTGAAAGCCTTGCACATAAGCACTTTAGCTAGAAATACTATAAAAGAGCACTGAAGAATAAACTCAGGGCCTGCTCAGTACTGACTGAGAGGTCCTCCTGAGCTCGTTTTCCTGTTTTCTTTTCTTTTCTTAATCCGTGCCCCTCGACTTCAGGACCCTGCTGTTTTGTCCGGCTGGCTCCGGCAGTCCCCGCCACCCCTGGCGCGGACAGGGAGCTGGGGCCTCGGGGAGAGGCCACTCGCTGTCTGCTGCGTCCGCGGGGAGCCAGCGGGAGTCACTGCGGCCCCACGGACCGGCCCCTGAGGGCCACGGAAGTGCGGCTGTGCTCTTAAGGGCTCAGGGCGCTGCAGCCCGGGACCCTGCCGAACCTGGGCTGCTCAGCGCCTCCCTCTTCCTCCTGCTCTTCGTGCAAACACGCGGCCGGTCAGGAGGGGCCCCGAGGAACCCGAAGCACACATCACTGTTGCCATGGGAATTGCAGCCCTCCCGGGAGGGGTTGACACAGGTGAGCAGAGGCCGAAGCGGAAATTTCCAGGCTCCGCAGGTAACGCGTGGGCGGCACCAACCCACCAGGTGCGCCCACCTTGTAACGGGGCACCCCAGGGCGGTGTTTCCGAGCCCAGAGGGGCCGAGGGCAGGAAACCACAGCAGCCCTCGTCCGCGGTTCCCCCGGGCGGAATCCCTGACCCAGTCCCGGGATCTGGGCGGCAGGTCGCAGGTCGCAGGTCGCGCTCCGGGTCCCAAACTGCACATCAAACAGTGGTCAACTTGGTAAACTTTGTTTTGTGTATTTCCCCCACTTTCAAGCAAAACAAAGACTTTAAATTCTCCATCCCTGAGATGGACCACTTTGTCTGCAGCTCGGCCCAAGGCCACTCCAGGACCCACAGTGAAGCGGCGGTGAAGCCGCGCGGCTGCGCGCGGCGGGTACTCCACACGCTCTACGGGGACCTGCTGGCTTTCTTCGTGTTGGCCGTGCTTTCAGGAGGGGGCCGACTCTCAGGGTTGTTTTAATTTGCGTTTCTCTAATGGCCAGATGAGCCGGGCATCCTAACATGTATGAATTGGCTATTTGCACTTCTGAGAAGTATCTATTCATTACACCCCCCTTTTGTGTTTTGTGGGTTTTTTTGTTTTTTAGTTTTTTGACACAGGGTCTCGCTTTGCATTTCAGGTTGGTCCTGAACTCACTGTGTAGCCCAGGCAAACCTCAAATTCACAGCAATCCTGCTGCCTCTGCCTCTCCAGTGCTGGGATTACAGGTGTAAACCACCCCACCTGGCATTGTGGTATGCGGTTGCCGGGGATCAAACTCAGGACCCTACACTTGCCAGGCAGACTCTGGAACCACTGAGTTAAATTCCCAGCCCAGGCAATGATTTTTTTTGAAAAAAGAAAGGATTTATCTATGTAGTTCAAGTTGGCCTCAAACTTGGAATGATTCACTTGGCTCAGCCTCTGAACTCTGTGTATAAGTTATAGGGGTGCACCCCCACCTGTGGGGTTCTTTATACATTGTTTGTTTATTTGCTTGCCTGCTTTTGAGATAGGCTTTCACCATGTAATCCAGGCTGGCCTCCAAGTTACAGTGATCTTCTTGCTTCAGCCTCCCAAGTGCTAGAATTACAAGTGTATGCCACTACACCCAGCCAGGGAGTTCTTTATATATTATAACTATCCTTTGACTGAGGAATAGCTGGGATAAAAATTACTATTTTGTAGGTTATCACTTCTGGTTGTTTCCTTTGCTGTACAGGAGCTTTTTAATTTGATCTGGCCCATTTGACGATTCTTGATGTTATTTATTGTGCAATTAGGATTCTCTCCAGAAAGTCCTTGCCTAAGCCAGGTGTGGTAACTCACACCTGCTATCCCAGCACTAGGAAGGTGGAGGCTGGAATATCACAGAGATCAGCCTATACTACATAGTGAGTGCAAGGCCAGCCTCAATTACATAGCAAGACCCTGTTTCCAAAAAGCAACAAAAAGGTCCTTACCTCTGCTTACTTTTTCAAGAATTTTATGTTCCAGCAGGTTGTTTCTGTTTCAATATAAAATATTTGGTCCATTTTTAGTTCAGTCCATGTTGAGAGATATGTGCCTAGTGTCAGTCTTTTTTTTCTTCTGGAGAGAGGGTCTCCCAGAATGCTGGGATGACAGGTGTGTGACACCAGGCTTGACTTATTCTAATCCTTGTAAAGAGATCACAGACAACTCAAAGGATCTGAGAAAGAATCCCTAATGAATAATAAAGTGGATGCTCTGAAAAGATCCCAGAATTTGCAAGGACCAGAAGGGAGAGGGCAGTCTGGAGCCCAGAGCCAGAAAAACCTGAGTAAGAAACAAAGATCTAGCTGAGCCAGTGGTGCACACCATCCTAGAACTCTGGGAGGGTGATGCAAGAGGGTTACAAGTCTGTGGGAAGCAGACCCTGCTAGAAGAGACTCTTTTCAGGCCTGGAGATCTGCACTATACCAAACAGTGCTGCCCAGCTCCCAAGATGATCTGCGACCTCTGGATCGCTGCATTGGGATGCCTGATGAAAGAAGTCTTATGATAACCTCTGGCCCAGAGTCGCCTTCCCTTGCTCCTTCTATTAGGAGTTTGCTGTTCTTTTCTAATACAATCTCTGCCTGATTTACTGACTATGCATCAATGATAAAGGATACTGTTTTAGTGATTAAATAAAATAAGATGACAAAGAGAAGTAACTTCTCAAGAATAGGGAAGTATTCTAAGAGACAAAGACTTGTGTCTTGAGAGCCTGGACCAGTCTTTAGCATAAAACAGGAAACTTGCTGATCACCTAGGGAGAAGTTTTAAGAGCAGAGAGAGCACATTCCAAAAATATTTGAGTACTGTCTGCCAGACAAAGTTATCTTTGTATTTTGAGTTCCTGTAGATTTAGATTCTAATCATGCTAAACCTATATGTTAACCACTAACTACATTGTCCATTGAAAGCCTTGCATGTAAGCACTGTAGCTAGAAATACTATAAAAGAGCACTAAAGAATAAACTCCGGGCCTGCTCAGTACTGACTGAGAGATCCTCCCGAGCCCATTTTCCTGTCTTCTTTTCTTTTCTTAATCCCCGCCCCTCGACTTCACGACCCCGCTGTTTTGTCCGGCTGGCTCCGGCACAAGTCCAAGCCTAGCCTTGAAACTTAGCGACCTAGTGAGGCTCTTTCTCAAAATAAAAATGAAAAGATGCTGGGGTTGTGGCTCAAGTGAGGGTTCTGGCTTCAATCCCCACTATCACATACATACATATCTTTAAAACAACCATTGGAAAGCCAGAGATTTAGCTCAGTGGTTCCAGTGCCTGCCTAGCAAGTGCAAGGTCCTGAATTCGAGCCCAGTAACCACATACCACAATACCAGGCGTGGTGACTCACACCCACTGGCAATCAGTACCACATACTACAAATGCCAGGTTTGGTAGCTCATGCCTGTAATCGGAGCACTCGGGAGGCAGAGGCTGGGGCTGAGTTCAAGGCTTGCCTGGGCTCCATAGTGAGCTCAGGCCCAGCCCGAACTATAAAGCGAGACCCTGTCTCACAAACAAACAAACAAACAAAAAAACCCACTTGGGGCTGGAGGGTTAGTTCAGTGGTTCCGGCTGCTGCCTCTCAAGCGCAAGGTCCTGAGTTTGATCCCCGGTAACCATATACAATGCTGGGCGTGGAGACTCATGCCCACCAACAATCAATACCACATACTACAGTGCCGGGCATGGTGGCTCATGCCTGTAATCCCAGCTGTCAGGAGGCAGAGACAGGAAGATTGGTGAGTTTAAAGCTTGCCTAGCCTACATAGTGAGCTCAAAGCCAGCCTGAACTACAGAGCAAGACCCTGTCTCAAAAAAACAAAACAAAACAAAACAAAAAACCACTTGTCTCGCATCAGAATTTAAGGTAACACTTCCTGGCTGGTCGCAGGCACAGAATTTGTGAACTCTTCTGCATGTCCTGCATCACAGGTGTCCTGATCGCCATGACTGACAGGTCACGCTCCTGCCCAGGCAGCTGGCCGTGCCCTAACCTCCACCCTAACAGCTGCCTGGTCTCCAGACTCTCAGATGAAGGCAAACCCACTTTGCCTGCTTGGCCTCCCATAGATGCCTCACGATTCAAAGCCAACATGCTGCAGGGAGGGCTCAATACCTCGATAGCATGTGCGCACTCACGCGTAGCTGGGAGTTGAACCCAGGTCTTCACATGATGCTATAGTATCAGCCGTTAAATTTTTGTTTTGAGACAAGATCCGATTAAATCTCTAGGTTGCCAGGGCTGGATTTGAACTTTCCATCCTCTTGCCTCCGCCTCTCAGAGTGCGCCACCTGGTGTTGAGCTCCTTTTTTAGTCATCAGAAGAGGATGACTAGCTGAAGGATGGGCTGAGGGCCAGTTCGGGCCTTTGCAGGAGCCTGGACCTCCTTACAGAATGTCCAAAAATGTCTAGTCTCACACCGCTGCTCCTGCCGTCCCCGCCTGCACGTGCACCCAAAGGCCAGGGAGTTTTGAGTCCCTGCTGCCTTGCAGACTGAGGGAAGGAGGACACAAGCGCACACGCGCACGCACACACGCCTCACTTCGTTAGGCAACAAGGAAAACTACAGTACGCAGGAGGCAGAGCTTCGCGTAAGCGTGTTCTCAGACCAATGACGGCCCAGTCCTGCGGCGGGGGGCGGGGCTTCCTGGTTTTTCGCCGCTAACGCCATTGCCTCAGCACTCATCCCTGCTCTTTGGTTAGGGCGCTTTGGGGCTGTGTCCCTTCTCCGGCGTCTCGCGGGTACCTGTCTGGGAGAGGCCAGTCAGCCCCGTCGCCCCTTGGTGACAGCCGGGGCGCCCTCTAAGGCACTTCCTCCCCGCGGCGTCTCCTCGCCGCCCTCAGTCCCGCCACGGCCAGACCGGTACGCCCTTTCCGCGCGGGACATGGGCCGAGAGGAGGACACGCCGGGGAGCCCGAGGGCGGCGCGTGGGGTCCGTGATGGCGCTGCGCGCTGGTGAGTGGGCAGGGCTCCGTTCTGCTCTTGTGCGAGCCGGGCCACGGCCTTTGAGTTGTCCCCGAGTGCTGGGCCTCTGGCTTGCCCGGACTGGAGGAGTCCTGAACTCGGACAGGAGCCCATGAGCCGGCCAGAAAACTGAGTGATTCATTGTGAGATTTCCCTGAGGAAATGCCAGGGCGACGGGGACAGCGGTCTGGTCCTGCCAGCACCACTCCTGTGACTCCCGCGATCAAGGCTCTCCCTGTCCGGCTATGTTCAAGGGTGACTGAAGTGGGCTGAGTAAAAATGCTTCACCGCTTCCTAACCCAGGTTCACTTTGATGTTGGAGTGTTAGGGTCATACTGTCAGACCTTGGAACAGAGCCACGTTTCAGATCTTGCCTGTCACGGTAAGACGTGTGATTCCAGGTGAACTGGTGAGGCTCCTTCAGCACCAGTTCCCTTGCTGATCCATGATGATGATGATAGAGAAAGAATAAAAGTGTCCTGGGCTGAAGGTGTAGCTCAGGTATAAAGCATGAGGCCACCATTGGTGAGCCCCAGTTCAATCCATGGCACCACAAGAAAATAAAAGAAAATTCCCAAAGCACACTACGCATAGTCCCCTGTTTTTAAAAATTTCACAACTGTGATTGATGAAGTTGTCATTGTTACTGTATGGATCCAGAAGTGTAGGCCTGTGAAAGTGAAGCAACATCAGTGTAAAAAGGCAGTTTCAGGACTTTGGGTGTAGTCTCCAAGAATCTGACCTCCGAGCTGGGGCTTTCAAGATTTTGAAGCTATAATAAAAAATAGGCACAGAGCTGGACCAGGGAGCCTTGGGTGCTGATTTTGACAGCATTGTTTCCACATCCCTCTGGTGTCCCGCAGCCTTCCCCATCCACACTTCACGCCCCACCACTGTCCTGTTCTCTCATTCTCTGCTGGCTCTCATGTAGGCCACTCATTAATTCAGTCTGAAGCGATGTCTCCCCTTGATCTCAGCATAGAAGGTGGCTCTCAGGAAGTGTGATATCAGTGAGCCTGTGTTCTCTCTACCATTTCCAGCCAACCACATTAGAAAACCTATCCAGGAGCCAAGGCCAATTCTAACACCTCTGCTTGACTCTCCAAGTGCCTGTGACCTTCGAGGATGTGGCCATGACCTTCACCCAGGAGGAGTGGGGGTGGCTGGACCCGGCTCAGAGGACCTTGTACCAGGTGGTGACTGCGGGCTCCTGGTCTCACTGGGTAAGGCTGCTGTCTCCTCAATGCAGCAGACTTGGCTGCAGGCTGGGCTGGTCACAAAGGCCGTTGGATGCTGCCATGCTCCTGCTCACAGCTTCGGTCACATCTGCTGGGCCGGCACCCCTGTGTCTCTGGGCAGGAAACAGTGCTGTTTGGCTCCCACGGTGCGGTGGAGAGGAAGGGAGTGGAAGGAAACAGTATTTGCAGAAACCAGAGGCATGATTTGGGGGCAGGCCCCAGGAGGGACTGAGAACCTCCATGATTATAGCCAGATGTCTACAGGGGCCTGCTTTCTTCACTATTAATGATGGCCATTTTCAGCTAGGCATGGTGTTATACACCTATAATTCCAGCACCCTGGGAGGCTGAGGAGAAGGATTAAAAGTTCAAGCCTCGCCTGGACAATTTAGGAAGACCATGTCTTAGATAGAAACTTTTTTACAAAGGCCTGAGGCAATAGCTCAGTGCAGAGGCTCCATGTTCAGTCCCCAGAATTGAAAGGGATGGTCACGGTGGGGCTTTCTGCCTGAATGAGATGGCTGCATGGCACTGACCAAAACAAGCATGAGGAGCAGTGGGACAGAATAGAGGCTGCAGAACCGACCACAAACATATTCAACAATTTGATCTTTAACAAAGAGACCAAAACCATACACTGCAGGAAAGATGGGCTCTTTAATGAATGGTACTGAGAAAACTGGCTGTCTAGATGCAGAAGGTTGAGTCTAGAGTTGTATTTCTCATTAAGTAAACTAAAATCAAAGTGGATCAAAGAACTAACATAAAAAGGGAAAGCCTTAGCTTGCTAAAGTATGTCACAGGTGTAGGCAAGAACATATTAAATATGCCACCTTCTCTGGAATTATTCCATACATACTCCTGTGTGCCTAAATAGCCTTCTCCACTGCCCAGGATATGGTGAGACTCTAAGTTCCAGTTTGTGACTTACTGTTAGGAGTAGGGCTCTGGCAGTGACACAGCCTTCTCTCAGTTCCAGGTGAGATGCTAGGTTGTGTTGCTGACAACAGCGTCATTCCAAGGTCCAGTCCCTGTCCTAAAAGCCCAGACAGGGATTGAGGGTATTCATTTCTTCACCACAACCCACTTGTTTAAACAGGGCATGGCAGTGCTCCTACAAAAGCCCCGCCCTTAGGGAGGCTCAGACAGGTGGATGGCAGGTTTAACCCAGCCTGGATGACTTTGCCAGATCCTGTCTCAAAAGAAAAAAATAAGGGGATAGTGATGTAGCTCACTGTACAGCCTTGAGTTCAACTCTTCAGTACCATGAAAGACATTTCCATTTTCTCCGAGTAGGGTGTCCTGTTCCCACACCTGAGCTGATCCAGCACCTAGAACATGGGCAGGAGCCGTGGATAGTGAGGCTGGGCTGCACCCAAAGCACACAGCTAGGTAAGCCAAGGTAGGGTAGGGGGACCACCGCCCAGAGCTCTGAGATTGTTCTTTTCTTGTTGTTGTTTCTCTTTTTTGTTTGTTTTGGTTTTTTTTTTTTTTTTTTTTTGCTTTTTGGAGACAGGGTCTCGCTTTGTAGTTCAGGCTGGCCCTGAGCTCTCTATGGTGCCCAGGCAAGCCGCCGCGAACTCAGCAATCCTCCTGTCCCTGCCTCCCGAGTGCTGGGATTACAGGCGTGAGCCACCACGCCCGGCATTGTGGTATGCGGTGTTGATTGCTGGTGGGCGTGAGTCTCCACGCCCAGCATTGTATGTGGTTTCCGGGGATTGAACTCAGGACCTTGCGCTTGCGAGGCAGGC